>JAUJPO010040913.1:0-14851 GCA_032270745.1 Tiaropsis multicirrata | reverse complement strand
AAAACAATCCAAAAAAAATTTTTTTCCGCCCCCCCCCCCCCCCGCATGAGTTTTTTTTTCTCGTCACCCGGTAACGCGGAAACGAAGAATTCTTTACGGTTGGCCTAATTTGTTTTTATTTTTTTTTCTGGTCTGTACGACGTTTGTTTTTCTATACATGAATACAGTAGGTGTAGAATGAATGAAGACCAAAATGAGGATAATATGATGTAATACTTTACTGAATTGGAGTTGGAGGTATATAATTCAGGGGGTATGCGTGGGAATAATAATGGAATTTCCAGGGGACATGGGTGCTAATAATCGTATTCTCACCATACAAAGCCAGGGAGGTGTGAAAGATTTCAATGATGAAAATCCAGAGAGGGGGGTCCAAGAATTTTGATACAAAATCCAGGGGTGTAATTTTTTTTAAATGAAATTTATTTCTGGAAAAGCCCTAATATAGCTAGTTATAGCTAGCTAAAAATAGTCTCACTCAAATGAACGTAAACATCAACACAAACCTTCGTTTGTTTTATTGACAATGCCCACCGCTTTGATATGTAAAAACATTGCATAATCTCTTCTTGGAGCCAACTTCTCATCTTTTTTCCAACCTTTCTTTGATTTGGAATACTTGGGTGAGAACTTGAAAAATACCTGGCATTCTTCAAACGGTTGTAATGTACCCTCATTCGGCACCATTTCAACGACTAAAGCTTCAGGAGTGGGCACTTCAATTTGGTCTTTAGAAGTGCATAATTTCATAACTGTTTGGGTAACATCAACTGCCTGGTAAAGATAAAACTAACCTATTGAAACCAAGAATCTTTTTAAAAAGCTTACAAGGGAGGGCCTGAAAAGGACTGTTTTGGCATGAAACTTAAAGCTTTAGAATCCACTAAATCAATATTACAAAAATCGGACAATCTAAAAAGTATTTCAAAATTCTTAGAAGAGCAAAAAGACTGTAAATACCTCTTCCCACCACCATATAAGTTTCTTTCTTCCCAGTAGCGACAGAACGTTATTCCAACATTGTTTCTACGTCCAAATAACGTTCTGACGTTAAAACAACGTTGTTTGGGCGTTAAAACAACGTTTTTTGGGCGTTAAAACAACGTTGTTTGGGCGTTAAAACAACGTTCCGTGTCTACTGGGTTACCTTTTCCTCGCCTTCAGCATCATCTTCGAAGACACCAACAAAACTGATTGGTACTGGTGACTCATTGTAAAGTGTATATGATCTCACAACATCACTACCATAATATGTACATCCAAAATCAACACGATCAACTGAATTTCCATCTTCCTCTTTCAGTTTAAGGTGCAGCTTCCTGGAGATGACGTTGGCTTTGAAGTGAATATAATCTGTGACTCCGTTGTCCAAGATAACTCTAAGAATAGGTAAAACAAGTATAATAATTAAGAGGGTTTGTCAGTGGGGTTGACAAAAGAAAAATGTGTTTAATTTTAGATATTAAACTGGTGGACTATTTAACTTAGTGCTAAAGATCTAAAATTGTTGGCCTTAAACTTAATAAATGATCTATCTCTTCTACCTATTGAGTTAACTAAAATGTGATGTTATAGAGTATAAATTATAAATTACCTGAGTTTTACATTAATCTTTCCAATCTTTTTACTGACAAATTCAAACTAAAAAAGAACCAAAGTGAAGATGTTACAATAAATTTTACATCTGCATGTATATAATTTCAGTTTATATTAGCCATGGCAAATCATTGCCCTGTAGTGACACTCTTTAAGCGACATTCCTAAAGAATCATACACTAAAAAAAGGTTTAGGAAAAAAAAGCAACTCACACGAATAGGTTGTGAATACCCAGGCTGTATCGAACCTTCTAGAGGCATAATTTTGAAAGGTAAATCATCTTCAACATGAATTTTGAAATCACCATACTTGATACCATGGTTTAAAATGGCTATGTCTTTGGTGTACAATTTCCCATCAGGGACAATGGTCCCAAGGTCACATGACCCATTGATTGTTAATATTGATTTTGGTGCATATCTAAAAAATTATAAGTTTTTGTGTACTGTAAAGAAACAAAAATTACAATCAGCAGGATATTTTTAATTTTGAAACATTATTTCCTGAGAATTTATCATCAATCAATAAAAAGAGTATTGAACCAATATCGGGCTTTTAGCAAATTTAAAGAATACAAAGAGAATCGCAACAAAGAGTGATTTGAAGCTGCATCGTTTAACGCATCGCATCACGTTTTAAAAAAAAGAAAACACAGGTCCGACCCGTCCATTATGTCTTGTCTCAACAGGAAGCCATTAAAGGGCTCTACAAAAAAGAAGACTCTCTCTCAGCTATCTCCAATGCTCTGGTACTCTGGTATTCTTAAAAGGTTATTAATATTTTGTTATAAGTCAAAACTTACGATAATAAGGGTACTTCAACAAAATGTTCATCAATTTTGAAAACAACATTATCTTCACAATCCACTGATTCTTCATTATAATATTCCACAATGGCTGTCAGTTCCAGACCAGGTGCCAGAAATTTCTCATCTTCTTTACATTCAATACAGAAGTTCTAAACAAATAGAAAGAAGGAAAATTAAAATTATTTATTTCAGTAAAAAAAAATTTATATTGCATTTAACTTCATTGAAAACAAAAAATATTTTGTGAACAAGAATTCTTAGATGTAAATGTGCCCTTCCACGGGAAAAGGATCACTTTCGTTTTCTATGAAAACCAGGATCGATCCAGTGATTTACTGATAACTAATTATTTTTCAATAGCCATAGCTTTTTTTATCAATAGATCGATAAGGATCGGTAAAAAAAAGCCTATTGATAACTTTTTATCAATAGAATTTTATCAATGTATTGATAAAATGTGGATCGGTAAATTTTTATTGATAAAACGAGGATCGTTAAATCTTTATCAATAAATTCTATCAAAAGGATCGATACTTTTTATCAATAATTTACCGGTAAATCACTAGATCGATCAAGTTTTGAAAACGAAAGTGATCCTTTTTGCGTGGAAGATCACAAATAAGGTCAACAAAGTTAAATTTCAACAATAAAAAACGTACACAATCAAAGCCATTCACCGTAATACACTACAGTATTTATATACACTGAATGCAACATACACAGTGAATACTCTGTAATGAGAAAGATATCTTAATACCTGTGACCTGCATTTTACACTAACCGGGTTTTTTATGCTAAATTTGGTTTTTAAAGCCATAACCTTTTTAGCTTTCCCCCTGAAAAGCCGTTTTACAGAGTAGTAGAGAAATATGATTTGAGGCTACAGTGAAAATTTAAAATCAAAACACTAATTTTTGACGCGCTGGCTGAAAGTTAGGAGACTATTTTCTTGATTTTGATCAACTTTCAATGCAAATACCGTAATAATTTTAAAAGACAATTCAAAACTTCACAAATGCATGACTTTATGTTTTTTCTTTCACTTTCGTTTTTAAAATGTACATATCGCTATTTGGTAAAATACACAGTGCAAAGTATGGCAGAGTAGTGCAAAGTATCACACTTTCACGGTACTGTCAACAAGGGCAACATGAAATCCTCCAGTCAAACAAATCTTTGAGAATCACCAAGTAACAAGAGAAATACAATATTGCTTGTAAGATAAAGTGAAGTTACTGTTGTTGTAATTTAACTTTGTGATCGTGTGTCATTCTATGGTTCTATTGGGAACATAAAACAGAAAATATGAAAAGAAAGTTGAGTAGAAAGCAGATTTTGTAGCAATTTTTTTAATTGTTTGCATGTAACAATATAGTATTGTATTGACAATATTATATTGTCAATATTATAAATATCATATTGCTCATTTGGGAACGTAAGCATTAAAAAGCATTTTTCTACTTTTCAGTTTTTTGCATCAGTGGGTTTAAATTATCACAAATCGTTTTATTGGTAATGAAAATAAAACTTTTCCTTAAATCACTCCAACCCATCTTTGCAAATCGCCAGAAATGGGTTTTATCGGTATTTCTTTTGTTCTTTTTATGTCTTTTTTTTTGTTTCGTATCTAATGAGTAGAGATTTTTGTTGTTGTGAAAATCGATATACTTTCATGCACTGACAATGAGTCATTTTTAACTTTTTTACAAAAGCCCAAAATTTGAACTTTAAACTGGAAAAGATTCTTTTTGAGAAAATAGAAAATAATGACAACTTAATGTGGCAGGTTTTAAACAAGCATGAGATTCAATTCAGTGCTCAAATTATAAATTTGAGGGGTTTCGCAAAAATCAGGAGCAAAGAGACATAATATTTTTAGGGTTTGTAGAGCATTTTTCATATTTTGTAACCTAAATATTTTGATTGATTTAATCAATGGAAGTTGAACTGCATCCTCTTATTTAGTAGTAAATCTATGTGTTTGTTATTATAGGTCTTTCAAAAACAATTCAAAGAGGAAATCTTGGTGAATATGGCCAACATTACATGATTTCACCCATGACAAATGAAGTGGTTTTAAACGTTCAAACTTGTTTCACTTTGAATGGAACCAAAGATGCAGTGGTTGAACCACAACAAGCCCTTCCAGACACATCCAAATTTACAGTAAGTTTTTCTTTTTCTGATCTTAGTTTTAATAAGTAGTGAACAATATTCATGAATGTGCTCGATATGAGACATAGAGCTTTTTAATATGAATTTATTTTCAAAACAAAAAAAATTAAAAAGGGGTTTCATGCACTATGTACAATCATCAGATGTAACTAAAAATTAAAAAAGCTGAGTGAAAACTTATGTACAGAAATTGATTAAAAGGTCGTAAAAAAAGGTCGTACAAATGTTATGAAATCGTAAAAGTCGTAAAATTCGATTGAAAGCTATAAAAACGTCACGGGTCTGGAGGGACCACTTTAAATTTTTCAATGTATTTCTTTCTGTATTCTGCCATTTTTTAAAAGATAGATATGATAAGTTTGTAGTAAAACAATTCAAAAATTGTTAATTCCATTTCCTTTCTTACATAGTTTATCTTAAATAATTTTTAAAGCATAAAGGCATGAAGAACTGGGACAACAGAAATGTGGATGTTTGGGAGCTTATTGATACACACGGTGTCAAAGTCAATCGATACACGTTGTACGTTGATCATCAAACATTACATCCAGTCTTCTATGAAATGTTGGGCTATAATTCATTATTGGGTTCTCATTTTGATGAGTACAAGCTCTATTACACCATCTTCGCTGAAGATTTCCCAGTGGACGTGTTCAATATACCAACAGGTAGAAAATCATATATATATATATTTCACAGTTTTTAAATTTATGATATCTTTAAACAGCTACCAACAAGTCTCTCGCTGAAATTGTTGGAGGTAATCCTTTATCTTTCCAAGTATACCAGCAGTAAAAAAACAAAAGCCAGGGCTTTTTTTGAAGCAGAGATGACGGATGAGCACATTATTGATACTATGGTATTGCGTTGAATTGAAAGCATTCCCTTACATTGAATTAATTCATGAGCTAGTTAAAACTATTAGATGCATAAAATAATTTTTTAGTTTGATACACTGCATTAAAGGATCAGGTCCTTTAGAGGCATATGCGTATACGTTTACAATTTCTTGGGGATTGTTTTGCCTTACTTCTTTATGAAGCAGCCTACCACACAATCTGATTTCAACAATATACTTCCCCGATAGAGGTGAATAAAGTTGAGATATGACGATTTTGTGATAAATGTTTTTCACAGGTTTAGGTTTGAATAAGATCTTCCCTGGTGTGATTTCAAAATGTTTGTCTCCTGTCAGGGTTGTTGCTTTAATAACAATTAGTTCATTTTCTTGGTCGTCACTGACCATGAAAGTATTTGATGGAATGTTCAAAACTTCAGTTGTTTTCATCAAATCGATCAAAACAGCCAATTTTTGAAAACCTTCTTAAATTTTTGAAGCTCTTGTCTGTTTGCTGTAAACTCTAAAAACAAAAACAATTTTAAGAATGCCGTTTTATCAAAAGAAATACAAGTAGGAAATAATAAAATAAAACCATTTTATGGTCCAGACAGACAGACAGACAGACAGAACCAAATATTGATGCGATCGGTCTAGATTTATTTAAACAATTTTTCATATTTTTTTCATATTAGCCCTTTCATGACGTAGTGGTGTTTTATATCTCTACGGTGTTTCGGAGTCTAAGGGTTAATGATCTGAGCATACACCGGAAACTTCAGGCTCTAACTCGAAACTGTTCTAAAGATATAGTCCTTTGAAGCTTTCAAAATTTGATCTGTTTCGGTAAGATTTTTGTTAAAAGTTTCTAAGTAGGTGCAATTTAACTTTCTAACAATAACCAATAATTTTATTTTTTTTACTTTAGATGTCAGTAGTTATTCCAAGAAAAAAAAATAAAAAGGTAGCTCTGGTACGTTCCATAATCATAGGTTCAAAACCTGATTTCGGCTTTTTCAAACATTCGAAACCTATGATCACTTAGATGGTGGTTGCAGGACTTGAATTTTCTCTTTTGATTAAATAATTAAAAGTTTTTTTGGTTATTTATCTAACAAGAATATAGCAAGATTTTGATACATCATTATGGCAGTACTAAAAGAATGGGAAATACCTATTTTCTATTAAGCTTTTTTTTTTTAACTATTTTTGGGGGTACTACAGTTCCATCAATTCCATTTTGCATAAATAGAATAATTTTTTGTCGAAAATGGCTAAGAACACAGCCATTTACTTCTTCTGAAAAATTACCCAAAGTACAGCTGCTCCAACAAAGTGAAAATATTCGCGGAAAAAACTGTTTTTGTACTGATACTTGATAAAGTTTAAAAAGCAACTTTCGTTGATTATTTTGTATAGTAAATTGCACCTCGAAACCCCAACCTTAGGAAATTTTGACAAAAATATCTTTTGAATAGTTTTGGAGACTAATGAACAAAATAATATGAAAAGGATTTAAGTCTAAATTCACTTTTATGATGTTGTCTGTGTTCTTACAGAGAAAATGGCTTTTTGAAGTTTGGCTTTTCTGACATAAAACATACCGCTTGGATTTTGATCAATATTGTACTCAATACCAGTGATAGAGCATAGAGGGCATTTATTAGACCTAAGGAACACTTCATTGCTAAAGATTTGATCATTGTGTTCAATGCGAACCACTTGAACGTTGTTTACACGTCCAGAATCAACCATAGTGTTTGCTGAAGCATCAAAATACGTGGGAATCTCCAACTGGTAACTGACGTTAGTTTGCATTTGTGGAATCAATACATTATTAGTGCCGTATTTCTTGTAGTCGATCTTAAGTCGAAGTGCATTTCTTGCTATATTGACGCGAAAGAGGTAGTTGGAGGTGGTTGTGTCTTGAAATATGAAGATACTCCTCTTATATGTCCTGACATTCTTTGATGTTATGGTCAAATTGAATTTGATCATCATCTGTGGTCTGGTGAATATGAATCTATCTAACCAGACGTTGTTTTCATTTGAATGAAAGTCTATGAAAGGAAAAAATATATATATTTTAGTATCATTCTTTCGAAGGCTAGCTACAGTATGGCTTTTCATGTCTTTAGTATAAAGTAGCCTCTTTTTTCGACTTCTTGATTAAAACTACGATGGCCCTGGAAAGTTTTCAACTGACTTTTTTATAAAACATAAATGTTTTCACTCGAAAAAATATCAGTTTATGTTTAGTTTAAAACGTGACACTCCAGGGTCGTCTTATATAGCCCATAATAATGTTTAATCTTCTCCATCTTTTCTATAGCTTTTTTGCTATTAATCGGACTTTTCCAGGAAAAATTCATATTCCCACTGATGAGGATGTCGATTTTTCTTAACACCAACCCCCTGGATATCCGTGCCGAAAATTTCGAACCCCCTGGATATTCTTGGTCCTTAAATTCTTGCCCCTGGATATCCTAGGATATTGAAAATTTCGGACCTCCCTGGATATCCTATATCCTCAACAGGGGGATACGGACTTTTTCTGGAAAAGCCCATTCTTGAGCGTTGAAATTCACTTAGAACTCAAGAGTTCTTATTTCTAAGATATGGGAAGCGAGATACAATAGATCCCACCCAGAGAGTTGTGTTCATCTGTCGGACATTGTATTACTTTTGCTTTCTTTTAGTGTTGACCTAATGGTTCTCTGTAGTTCGTTAAGGACATTTCTATCAATGCTTTCAAGTGCGTAGTTTCATTTGTTTTCTTACTGGAGTTACAATTTAACTGAGAATTAGAAGATTATTTGTCTAAAAGTCCTAAAATACTGATTAAAATATCGACTACCTCTTTAGCACTTTCTTGGTGAATAATGATTTTGGTTAAAGACTATGGATATTAATTTTGACGAAAACAACATAAATAATGGTGAATTTAAGAGAATTTCTTGAAAATACAAGCCCGTCCCGTTAAGTTTAATGTAGTTTTCTACAATCCAAATAAAATAGTAGAACTCATGACTCAGGTAAGCACACGATGGCATTGTAACCAGTCAGAGAGGGTGCGTACTTAACCTAATTTGATGGTATGATTGAAAGAAGCTAACCTTTTGTGAAGCATCTATTACCATACACACATGCACACCTGTGAGAATCCGTATCAAAATCGGGTTTGCAATATGCACGTCCATTTGTTGAACAGTTTGTAGTTGTTGTATCGGAACAAGCAGTTTACGGTAACAATAAAAACAATATGGTTTAAAGGGGTTTGCTGACGAGTTAGTTCCCTGTAATAAACTCTTTGCTGGAAATAAAAATTGTCCTAGCAAATCATGTTAGATTCCTCCGTGTGGAGATTCCTTCCTCGGTTGTTTTAATTTTATTGCAAAGCTGACAAAAGATAATCCTTTTCGCTGGAATATCTATAATATATTATAGTGTTATCTGGGTTGGTTTACTCTGGAAATATTATGTTAAAGCCGCCAAAAGTGAGCAATTTTTGAGACCGAAGATTTGCCTGAAGTTTAGGTCATTTTTGTGAAAAAGGATAGCAAATTTAAAGAGATGACCCTTTCGGACCATTCGGGGAGGAGCAAAAATAGTCTAACATGAAATAATAGGCTGTGATTTAAAGACGATTCCTGGACAAAAATTGAAACACAAACAATTACTGAAGAATATTATAAGGTCTTTTTCATCATCTTTAAAAGTCCGATTATCGGACACTGCTCCTCATAAGGTATTTTTCTTCTCTTCTAGTATTTTGTAACCTATGATAATATATCATGAGATTGATCCTCTAGAAAATTCTCTAAAAATAACAATTCATCGGAAAAATATAATGACGATTCTACAAATTCTGGCGACTCGACATTCTGTTATATACGATTTGTCAAAGGCGCTATGGGAGTATAAGTTCATCATTATGATTCATCTGTCATGACATAGGCTGCACAGCATTCCTTTGTTGTAATTTGTTATAAGGGATGTGTATGTGTATTTTGCAGAACACAGTAATAGTATATCAATTTTAATTTTATAGATATGAAATGCCAAGGTTTCCCTGGACCAGGTCACGAAGCCCGCATTGTTGCCAATCCGATGAAAGAATTTATCTACCCTGAAGATCACTCGCACTTGCACAAAATGTATTCAGATTTCGTCAAAAAGTTCAGCAAACAAAATGTCGGCGAAGAGAAGAAACATACTTTTAAACATAACCTCCGGTATGAGAAACCTCTCTACATGTTTTACAATTTCTGAAAAGAAAACAGTAAAGCCTATCATCGTATATTTATTTGCAAGTACTTTTAAGAATAGTTCCATAATTTTAAACGAACAACCGTGTGTATTTTATCATCAAGCACTATGAAAACCTGCTTCTTCTTTCTGTAGATACATCAATTCGATGAACCGTAAGCGTTTGACATACCGCTTGGCAGTCAACCATTTTGCTGATCACTCGCCAAGTGAATTAAGAAAACTCCGTGGACGATTGAGTGGTTCCAAGAACAAGAAGCAAATCAAAAGCAACGCAAAGAAGTTCGTCTCTGCAGTCAACGTCAAAGATTTACCGGCACAAATCAACTGGCGATTAAGAGGTTTGTTTTGTTTTGTTTTGTTTTGTTTTAACCGTCAAATCAAGGGTGTTTCCTGGAAAAAAAACACTTGTGGATGTATAGGAAGTAAGTTTTGCGACCGCAATCGAATAGCTGTCTACCCGAAGGTAGAGTAGGGCGCCACTCCTTTCTCTGGATTCCTCCACTTACCCTTGCTCTAATCCCTTAATGCTGAGTGCCAAGCAGGACAGCAGCGAATGCTAGTTTTTGATCTGACCCGGTTTAGAATTGAGCCCACAACCTTGCGAATGGAATGCGAACACACACTTACCACTTGGCCACCGTTGCTACCGTGGATGTAAAGTCTGAAAATGTATTCCCAAGATGTGATAAAAACTGAGAAAATGGAAAATAAATGTGAGAAATCAAAACAACTTGGCCCTTCTTTTTGACCTGGAATTCAGAAATCCCTCCAAAGATTTTTTTTTTCTTTGACAAAACAGGAGCAGTAACACCAGTAAAAGACCAAGCTGTTTGTGGATCGTGCTGGAGTTTTGGAAGCACTGGCACAATTGAAGGTGCTGTTTTCATGAAAGTATGTGTCTATGTTTTGTGTGTCAACGGTGTCTGCGATTAAAGGGGATCCCAACATGAAGGACGACGATTGAAAAAATCTAAAAAGTTTTTGTTTTTGGGTTGGTCCTCAGGATTTTTGAGATTTTGGCATTTTCCCAAAAAATATACCGATCAAATGATGACCAAAACTTAACGCAATGTGAAGTTTCTTTTATCCCTACTCAACAGTTTTTGTGGGAAATTTATGAGAACGAAAAACAGGTTGACTTGCTATAAGAAAATAGCATCAGAGGTGTTTCCATTGTGTCACTTAGTCAGCTCCTTGTTGCTATTACCGAACCACTTTCTTAAAAATAATTTCCGCAGACAGGACAATTGGTTCGACTATCACAACAAAATTTGATGGATTGCTCATGGGGGTTTGGTAACAATGGATGTGACGGAGGTGAAGAATTCCGTGCTTATGAATGGATCATTAAACATGGTGGCATTGCTACCGAACTCTATTACGGACAATATTTGGCTGTGGTAAGTCTTAATGATTCTCAATTTCATAGAGTTTCAAGTGTTTTTGTTTGAGTTGAATCTTTTTGGATTACGATTTTACCCCCCCCCCCCCTCCCTTGAAATCTTTTTTATGCAATGCTCTGAAGTTTAAGAATTGTTGTTATTCGGAGTATATATTTCAACCTCCTCGCTAAATTTATTACAATTCTTTGGTATTCTAAGTGTAGCAAAAAATCACCACTGATCCTTCTAACCAATGATACACGATGCGTAGAGATGTAAAAAGGAAAATGATAGCTGCTATGAAATACCTGTACGCATGGATGTACTAAATGCCAAAGGAAATGCTTCCCATCTTATCATATTATTTAAAGATGTTCGATTTTCGATTTTTGAACTTCCCTTTACGTTTTATATTTACACAAATTACTATTTTTTATGACTAACAACTTTCATTTTTTTATCCTTCCTCGCCACCACAGGACAGTTTCTGTCATTTCAACCAATCACAAGTTGGAGCTGTCTTATCCAGTTACGTCAACGTGACGTCAGGTTCTGAAGATGCCTTGAAAGAAGCCATAGCAACCAAAGGACCAACTGCAGTGGGTATTGATGCTGCACACATCTCGTTCGTCTTCTATGCCAATGGTGTTTATTATGAACCTAAATGCGGTAAGTTGTATGTTGGATTTTACACACAATAAGTAAGGAGTGGTCTAGATATAATATTCTACTCAGATACTGATAACGAGAAAATCTTGTTTCTGTACGAGCCGACCTTCGCTTTCACTTTATACGATACACAAATCGTAAACCATATTTCAAAACTGAGATTTTCATTTTTGAAACTAAAAAAAACAGAGCAAAATCTTTCGACTTCTTACATTTGGAACAACACAACGATGGGTTAAAATTTCTGTTTTATTTGATTATCATGTACTGTTAGTTGTCAAGCCCTCTACTCTAGTTATTATCGTTTTTAGACCAGACCTCTGGGTTCTTAGCAATAAAACTTTTCTCGGGTCACCTAGTTTATATAGGATTTGGATATACCTAGACCCATTATTTTACAAACTTTTTTCTATTTTGTCCCAGGAAACGGACCAGATGATTTGGACCACGCAGTATTGGCTGTTGGTTATGGGACATTAGAGGGTGAAGATTACTGGTTGGTCAAGAACTCTTGGTCCACACATTGGGGTAATGATGGATATGTGTTGATGTCTCGTAAGAATAATAACTGTGGCGTTGCAACCTCTGCTACATACGTCGAGTTGAAGTAAATATCAAGTACACCTTTGACTATCTTTAAACGAATTTTTTTAAGATAATCAATGTTAAAATGCTTGATTGACAACAGTTACATACTTCTAACTTTTTAGTTAATGTTTGAATTAATTTATTGTGATTTAAAAAATTTTGATTTAGCAATTTGATATGAAATCTTTCTATATTTTTAACGTTTTAAATTTTTGAGCTTTTTTGGAACCATTTAGTAGCATTTTAGTATTAATTCACTTTCTCAAATTGTAATCTTTTATAGTTTAGTGAAATTCACAAAAAAGATAAGTTTCTATCTGTACATAAAAACAAAAATCGCGTTTTTATTTGTTTTTGACAAAACGAAGTTCAAATCTTGTTGTTGACATGATTGATGTTCAAATTTCGATCAGCTATAATTTTAGTTAGAAACACAACAGAAAAACTCATTATTGATGCTGATAATTCAAAACCCCAGTTGTTATTACCTCTTAATTAGTGACCCTACCTGTGCAATAATTGTTTTTCCACCTAGGGTCAAAATGTGCCAATTAGCTCAATTAGCAAATGTCCTAAGGGTCTTCAGGGGTGCCACTGGACAGAAAAAAGAAACGTCGACATTTCTTTAACACAGCTCTACATGCTATGCTTAAGCAGTGTTTGTCTATTAATTAGGTTAGCTTTATTAACGAACACTATAGATTACTCATTTCGATTATCAACTCAAAATCTATTCAGTTTATCTTCATTATTGTCAACTTTTAATTATTGCCATGGCAACTGATAATGCTAATCAGTTCGATGCCTCTTTACTTGTATTAATAAATGAAATGAATTTCAAAAGAAAAACTTAAATCAAATTTAGATCTAAGGTTGAACTTTAAAATTCGTTGGTACTTTCACGTGAGCAATCAGTTTGTAGCACACAATATTCGAGTGATAACCTTTTTCTTGAGATACTTTTGACAGAAATATGGCTGGCGATTCAGATAATGAATTTTACTATCCAGACGGCAAATATCGTAAGAAGAGAGGATTAGATTATAAGAAAATCGGCACCAGAGCAGTAAGTTTCTTTTTATTAGCTACTGGGGTGTATTCACTCAAAGCTGTAGAGGAATCTAACTATTGACACAGTAAATAAGCATGGTATGACAATTTCATTAATTTATTGATTCCGTTACAGGTTTTATTGATTTTGATCTTTCTGGTATTGAGGTATTTCTATGGTGGAACACCAGAAACACCAAGGATAAAGAAAGGGACATATAATGTTGCAGATTTCAAAGATAAAGTTGGCGAACCCATCTTTGATCCATCAAAATTAAAACCACTCCAAAAATATGAAGATCCAGAAGGTGAGTTATGAGTTATAACAACATGAAGTCCTGTGCATGCTTTTGTTTGAAAACTCAACTTTAGAAAACACTCAATCGATAGGGCAAAAATAGCCTAAAAACAAGCTATTCGCTGTTGCTTTGGTACTTGAGAAATCTTATTAAAATTAATACATGGGGGAGGTAAAAGGGGAAGTTACAAACACATATTCTGTCTAATCACGTCAACACTTTACTGTACTATCGTCAGGTTGTCCACCATTTGTCGATTGTGAACATTTAACGTGTAACCAAGGAGAAGATAGAATCATTCATAAAGATGACAAAGGTTGCAGAGGTTGTATATGGTAAGGCTCTATTTACACGTCATCTGTCTAGGCTTAAAAATGTAGATAATATCTATAGAGTTCAAGTCAATATAAAAAATCTCTTTTCCAGTGTAAAACTACTATAAAAGGCTTCCTTTCAGCATGGATTCCTATGCTTTCAGATAGATCTAGAAAATATATTTTTTACGAATCGCAGGTTCGAGATGAAATTATTAATCGAAATTCTTTTTCTTTCTAGCATTATACACAAAAGTAGTTTATAGTCGTCAACTCCTTTGGAATTAAACTACACCAAGATTGTAAAGATTTTACATATTATAACGGAAGGAATTTTATGGTACTGCTTTCAGAATTTATTTTTGACATTGATGTTTTCCAGAAACTTATTTTTGGATCTAAAAATCTGTAATTTTTTCAGTCTTGGTTTTTGCTTGATGAAAATAACAATGCCAAATGAAAGAAAATAATTTTTTAATTAACATTTGGTTTCTTGTCAAAATTGAGATTTCACCACATGAACAAACACTTTGTGGAGATTCAATATTTTGCGGAAAACCGCAGAAATTGCAAAAACTTTTTCCGCAAAAATCTCTTTTATTAAGGTAGATTTTTTTATTATTTTAATAATTATATTTTGTAAATTTTAATCAAAACTATAAATCTAGTAGTGCAATAAAAATCATTAAAATCACTATATAATCAAATTAACGCCTCGAAATTGAGCGATTTTTCCACTTGGATTGGGGTGACCAGTGGTGCGGATCTCAGTGGGTCACAGACACATGGGTGTCTACAAGTTTAGATATTCTTTTTGACTTACTCTAAGGACCCGAATAAACGCCCCCCCCCCCGCTTA
>JAUJPO010040912.1:0-33684 GCA_032270745.1 Tiaropsis multicirrata | reverse complement strand
ATTTGACATGTTAGCTGTTGGAAGTATGCATATTTATCGAATATTTCACGAAAATCAGTTTTGTAGAAAATCGTCTTCAAAGTTTCGCCCCTCTTCCTTTGATGTTTGCCGAAAGATAATCTACCTATTGAATTTCAATCAAACAAAAGGTTTCTCTCTCTTCTTTCTCTGTCTCCACTCAAAGAAAATTTTTATTACTAAATGAGTTACATCATTAGAAAGAGTACCAAATTCTGTGTCGAATGAGTGAAAAAAAAGATTTTTAATTTTTTTATATCATTTTCTTAAGTTCATTTTCTTAAGAAAGACCGATGTGTATCTTTAAGGTTGACAACTTTCAGCTACCACCAAATTAAACTGTTTTTACCCAAACGCCAAATTTACCTCCCTATTTAAAAACTTTTCCATTCCGTCAAATTTGTATAATCAAGGAACTATAAAAAAAAAATATTTTTATTATAATTCCTACCTATAATTTAAATGCTAACAAGATTTGGAATGAGGTTTTTCTGATACCGGCACAATAGAACAAGTAAATGGTTATAATTTAGGAAGAAGGAAATTATAAATTTCATATAAAAAATATATACATTAGGATTTAACTACCTTGATTAATCTTTTGATTATGTTCTGAGAACTTCAATACCAGCTAATCACCTTTCTGTTGAAAATACATCATAATAATCTTTCCCTAAAAAAGACAAAAAAGAAGACTATAAAAAAAATAGAAAGAAAGGATTCGCTAATAATTCGGACAATGTTCAAGCTAAACTCTCATTTCCCATTTCCTTGTATTCGAATTTAATGGAAAAGCAAGCTGTACCATGATCTTCTATACTTCCTGTGAAATTATCACCTCTTTAAAAACTAATAAATGTGATCGACGAATTGATATAGCTTAGAAGGAGGCATGGCAAACTACTTAACTACTTAACATTCAGATAGCAAGCCGTTGGACAGATTTTTATAATGATAAAATTAATTTAAGTTGAGTAATACATCTGAGTCACACTTGCTGGGCGAGTGTCTCGATACCGCACTGTATAAAAAATAAATCAATAAAACAAAGAAATCTATGATAACAGAGGACCTAACTTCTAAGACCAGAACTTTATCATCAACTTACTGACTAGTTTATTGGTAAGAAATTGATCGGTAAAATGTGACGGAAAATCAACGACCGAGAAAACTACAGAGGAGCTTAATCCGCTAAAACAAAGAAAAAAAGTTAGATTAGCTAAAAATGAAAGAAAATTTTATTAGAAAGAAGAAAATATATCTTAAAAATTTCTGTTAAATTTTACGTACAAGATTTTTTTTTGGTTGGAAGTGGAAAAAAAAATGCGTCTCCGAAAATAAGTAGAGTGGTTAAAAAAAAACTGCAAAAATGAACAATTACAGAGGTTTTTAAGTTCTACAGCTAATTTTATAGCAAAGGTTCGTAAATTCAAAGCAAATTATTTTTTTTACAGTTATCTCGACATAAGGAGAGTTCAAATACTATGCAATATAAATCTGGTCAAAAACTAATAAACAAAACAAAATGAAACAAAAAAAAAGAATTAATAAAATCACCAAAAAATGAAAATTTCATTTATTTAGAAAATAACGGATCTTCGAAAAAGAAATTTTAGTTTTATAATTTATAGATTTCTACGTGAACTTAAACGGAAAATTCATTAAATTCAAACTGAGATTAAAGGAAAAAAAAAGTCGTTCAATTTCCTCTTGATCTTAAAATTGGAAGCAAAAAAAAAAATTTAAATAATAGGGAAGAACGAAATGTGAAGTAAAATAATTTCTAACAAAATTGCACGTAACATGTACTGTAGGCAGACATTCCATTGCCAATGACATTGTACAAAATTGACATGCCTTCGCCTTCTTTATATTAGTCCCACAATAATCAATACTAGAATCTTCTAACTTAATACTTAAAATCTTTTTAAATTTGATAATGTCAAGTGTTCATGTTTCAGGTTGACGTACTTTTCGTTTTGTGATCAATGATAATTCTTTTTGTTTTTCGTTTTAAATAAATTCTTGCTTGCCGTAAAAAAAATTCAAAAATGAAGCACTTTTTTACATGCATTCGAATTCATCGATACGTTGCCTTGTGTTTCCTTGTCGAATTTGTCGCAGTGTTTTGTATTTATCACGACCTTCTTTCAAATTACCCTCGTGCAACAAATCTTCGTGGGTCAATTGAGAGGAGTCACGGGCTTGGTTCAATTCGTCACTCAGGCTCTGTAAAGAAAATACGAGAAAAGTTTTGTTGTTAAAAAGACATTTATCGAATGTAGCTTAAAATTTTGGGTCAAGTTGAACATCTTACAAGAACTTTCTTCATGGGATTGGTTTTAAGCATCCGGAGATAACTTTTATTACCTTTATCTAAAGAACGCGTCATCTCTTTGTTTTGAATAACCAATTATTTATAAGCATCTTATAAAAACTTCTACACAACTGAAAATTTTAAAACGTGAAAAATCACTGTACCCAACTAAGACAATTCGTTGTGCGTTCGAGCCCCACAAAAATCACCACCATGTGGCTGATAACCCCGGCCGGCTCGGGTAAAAAAATTAATCAATCTTGGTCAAACGAGCTACAATCATAGACGTAATATTTGTCACAAATCTTAATCTTGTTTTTACACTGTTTTCTTACTACAAACCCCTTTACCCAACAATATCAGTGTTATCAGGGCGAAATTACCCTTATTCAACATTGATAGTTAGGGGGAGGGGTAAAAAAAGTGGTTTGACATTAAATTAAGTCTAAGATTGTAGTTCATCGACTGAATCGAGCAGTTATACTGATGATGGGTGACCTTTCTTTTTACATTATGTTATTTAGAATAAAATGTTCATAAAAAATTCTGGGGCTCCCCTGAAATTCTTAAAACAAACCGAATAAAAATAATTCGATGACAATGTTTATTTTGGTTATTATGTACAGACCAAAAAACTTACAGCCAATTGGTTCTTGAGTCGTTCATTCTTGTCTTGTTGTGAGGTGTATTCCAATTCACGGTTGTCCATATTAGCCTCTTCCAAGTCGGCACCATGTTGGTTTGAAGCTTCTTCTGCTTCGTCAGTTTGAACCATGATGGTGGGTGGTGTAGAGATAATCTTCAACAATTCCTAGTGCAATATTTGAAGTTGGAAATTAAACTAGTGTAATAGCAACGAACCCATAGCGCAGTTGAGAGAGCAATTACCCGAGAGCAATCACCCGGCAAGCGAGCGGTCGTGGGTTCAATTTCCACTCGAAAACACTGGAAAGTACATTAGTGTAGGATCTGTCGGTTCATTACAAAATGAAATTAGTAAACGTTTCAACAGGAGCTTAGTTAATCAATACAACCAAAATTAGTATTCTTGCATCAAAACTGTCCAAAAGAAGGCGAAAGAAATAACAGATTTTTTCATAAATCTCAAATTGACTGTAGGGTCTCGAATTAGGGTAGAAATTTCAATATGCCTTGTGTACCTGTTTCTGTTCTTCTTCGCGGCGTTGAGATTCAGCCAACTCTTGTTGCAAGCATTCAGCTTCTTTCTTTTTCTCTTCAATTTCAGCCGCGCGTTGTTCAGCTTCCTCTTTGGCGGCCGCTGCACGTTGTTCATATTCCTCTTTAGCGATTCTCTCGGACGCAGCCTCTTCTTCCAACTGTTGACGCGCGATATCAGCTTGCCTTTTCAATTCTTCAAGACGAGCTGTTTCCTCCTCGGCTCTTCTTCTCAATCCTTCTTTGTGAACGGCATCTTCCTTTGCTTGGTCAAGAGCTTGTTGAGCTAGCTTAGCTTCTTCCTCAAATTTTCTAAGGCGGTCGGACATTTCGAGTTTTTCACGCTCAGCATCTTCTCGAGCCTGCTTTTCACGTGTCAATCGAGCTCTCTCTTGTTGTTTGGATAGTTTCTCTTCTCGTGCTTGTGCTTTCATTTGTTGGACTTCAATGGTGTCAGGTTTTCGTCGTCGCATGTATAATTCATGGTTTCCCATGCTCAAAGACAAGATTCGCTTGTTGATGCGTAAACGATCAACGTAGAAGACAAATTCCTGGAGATAGCGGCAATAATTATGAAATTAATTGATGAGCTCTCTATTTCAAGAAGTTGATGATTAAATTAAACTACTACCTTGCATGAAAATTTAGCGCAAATGCCGCGAAATGCAATTTTTGGCAAAAAAAACACGAGACACGAGATTAAAAGGTCCGCGAAATTTTCATGCAACAAAGTAATAAATAGAAGGCGAAAATAAAAAAAGGGGTTCATAAGACGGAAAACAAGAGCTTGAAAAATGAACTTACTCGGGGAGAGTAAGTTGAAGGTATACTGCAAAACACAACTTACAGGTGCCTTCTTGTCAATAGGCTTGATAACAAATTTTTTATCGTTAAAAGAAATATTTCGGATTTCACTCCAAGGGAAACCGATCTTTGGTGTAAGCTTATCACTCTGCTCGTATATGTTCAAACCCAAGGCGTCCACACCAAGGAACAGTTTGGTACCCTTCTTGTTTTTGATTTCGAAATAGTTGACACCGTACATTTCCAAATCTTGCGCGATTTTGAGGTATTCAAGAACGGCATCGTCTCTGAAATTCAAATTCAGTAATATAAAAAATAAAATTATTTTGCAGCAAAATGGCGTCTGTAAAAATCATAGGTATTTTATTTATTTCTACTTGTCCACTTTATAGGACTTACTGAATAAGTTGTATAAAAGGCCGCAGAATAAGTAGATGTCTAGATGTTCTACATTTCCGATTGCCAATAATCTTTTGGATACTGAAATTTAGATTTAGATTGCAGGTTCTTACTTTTCTTCCGATAATACAGGTTATTATAAAGAGGTTAGATAGCTGTTTTAGTATAACTATACCTTAGCATTTCTTTGTGTTCAGCCCACCAGTTGACAATTCTTTCTTCCCATTGAGAGTGGCTCATTTTGTGTTGGTTTAAAACTCTCTGTGGCAATAAGCGGTCTTTTGATAAAAATCCTTGGGTGTGTGTTTCTGGTTTATAATCACCATATTTGACTTGCATAGCGTACGATGATAAAAGAACTGAAGTCTCAGGCGGACAGTACACCTCTTCAGTTAGTATAGAATCTTTAACTTGGTAATAAATAAGTTTTCGGGTGACCTCTTGAATTAACTCGTTTGCTACATCTTCAGGGAAAAATTTGGAACGGAATTTAAATTGGTATGGTGTTTCTTTTTTGATGTCTTGTGAAGTAACTTTCTTATTCAATTTCAACCATGTGGTATCCCCTTTAGTATCAACGTATTGTAAACCAAAGAACCAGATTTCTCTCAACCCAATAGTTTTGACGACTTGATCGAACAATTGTTTGCCAGATGTACTTGGTTGGATGGCAAACTCCAGTTCGGCGTCCATAGTGGTGACGCGAACACTTATCTAAATAAAAGTAAAATTTAGAATTAAATTCCTGAAACGAACTAATTTTTGGAAAAATTTCTTTCAGGGAAATTTCTTTTCAGTTGGTCCTGGTAAGACATAAAAAATTATTATAATAATGACAATAATAACAATCAAAAACATTCCTGTTGTGATTTTACACTGATTAGGTTTAGGGTCGAGATTGGATTGGAAGAAATAAACATGATATAATACGTTGTCAACCCAATTTCCACTAGAATTGTAATCCATGTTGCTGTTTTGATTTTTGCAGTTCTCAAGTCTCGCATAATTTTTGAAAATCGCAGCAAGTGCAAAAATTAGTCCCCTTAAAGAACTTTCAAACTAGAACCAATCTTTTAGTTTGTTTGAAAAAGAAATAGTTTAAAAAAGGAAAACTTACTGGTTTTGAAGGCATTTTTATTGATATTTTGTTATCTAACCTGAAAGTAATAAAATAAATTCCATACATTTCAATTCATTTTAATTCCAATAACTACCTTAAGTGGAGAAATTTTGGCGCGGATTTAATTTGGCACACAGCGGATTGGAAATATTTGGCGTGGATTTAATTTGGCGCAACAAGTCGTGCCAGCTGTACAAAGGCTGATAAGAAAAAGAATAACGGCAATATTATAGCCATTGACTAGATATTTCGTATTTTATTTATTTTGTTGGTAAAAGTTTAGAAAAAAACTTAATATAATATTTAATTTGGCGCAGCTTGAAAAAAATTAAATTTGGCGCGGATTTGATTTGGCGGTTTTTGGCATTTTACGCCAATTTTTCTCCGCGCCAAAATTTCTCCACTTAAGGTAGCTGTATCGTGCCCATCTTCAATGAAATAGAAGAAAATCATCTATTTTTCAGCACAGAAAACTCCTCATGTTTTATCAGAAAACTCTCCAATCTTTATCGCGATATTTTTTATAAATTTTCTCCTTCCGATCACTTGCCTCGTGTCTTATGTAAACAGAAAAAACAAAAGAAAGATAAAAGAACTGGTGGTTCTATTGTTAAAAATAAGGTTTAAAAAATAGGTTTTTCACTCTTTATCGCGATATTTTTTTGTGCGATAGACACATTTTTTTCGCGACAGACAGTGTAGTCGAGAAATACTTAGGGATAATCATTTCGCGATTAAAAATAGGCCCTAATGGACACGAGGCTTAAGTAACCTCGTTTCTAATCAAGAATTTCCACCAACGAACAACTTTTCTTTTCTTTCCATAGGACAACTGACAGCCCTGCACATAGGAACTCTTTATTTCAATGCGCCATACACGATGACAGTTCATGAGATTTCGCTACATACAGCAATATATGAACGCCAGAACACAAACATGTCGTTGGTAGTGAATTATGTGGAGAAAGCAAATTGTCTGAAGGGTTATACTGGTTTCTCTTGTGAGAAATGCGCTGAAGGTGGGTTTGTTAATACGAATTAAGGCAAGAAAGAGTGGGTAAAAAAATAAGCCCTAGACACTGAAAGAGTTAAAGGTATACCTTTGCTATAAGGGAACTGAAGTGTAAAAACAAAACTGAAGATACTGGTGTGAGTTAACCCCTTTCACTGAAAATCTAAACCACGCAGTAGTTGGAAAACTTTATGAGCGAGCAACACTAAACATACGTTTGGCGTTATTTTTAAATTAAAAAAAAAAGCCATTGAGTAACTTTTACATTACGTCATTCAACGTTCTTTTAGGTTTTACGCGGGTCATACCGGGCGGAGGTCCCTTGATCAATTGTGTGCCTTGCTCCTGTAATAACCGGTCCACCCAGTGCGATGCATCAACGGGAGTATGCCGGAACTGTCGGCCTGGTACCATGGGTAGTTATTGTGAGAAGTGTTTACCGAATGTTCAATCACCCGGATGTGATCGGTGTACCGAAGGGTATTATGGCATGTATACTTTGGTTTCGGGATGTAAAAGTAAGTAAAAGTTTCATGAAACAGTTTCTTTGCAACACTAAGCTTCACATATGACAATCTCTTGTAGTATTCATCGACTTTTGATTTGGAAAAGAGGTTTTCTGAAAGTCTATGCTTTCATATATACGACATAAAGTTTAAGAATGACAAAACCTTCGGTACGCATACAATTTTTACATACAATTTAAAAGCTCCACGAGAATGCATAATTTGTTCAACTTCCATAACTTTTCGAATTATCTGAGGTTGAATCAAACTACACGAGATCCTCCACAGTTTCCACAACCTTCCTTTCCTTCACCTTTTCAGAATGTGATTGTCATTTACCTGGCACAGCTGGTGAGAACAACAATATTTGCCATAGTTTCAGTGGACAATGTGTTTGCAATCAAACTTTAAACGTCGGAGGAAGACAATGTAGTTCGTGCAAAGAAAATTCGTACAATGTTTCACTAACTGAAGATCTACGTTGCCAAGGTAAGAATATCAGATTAGACCAATAGAATCGCGGTATTTGTTTTTCGACCAATAGCGTTTCAACGCTGGTTAAAAAGGTCACGTGGTCCGTTCGATGAATGAAGACAGGCCTTTATGATATTCTCATACTTTCAACTAAGGCTTTAGCTGGCCGATAAACCTACATATCAGATTGTTAGACTTAAAACCAAAGCCTATTAAATCTTAGTATAGAGGGATTCTTTCCTTATATATCCTGTGCTAAAGTATACTCGCATGACAGCAAATTTTGAACTTTTCACAGATATCCAATCTTGTACCCACAGTTCTTTGCAGTGGCTGCTTTATCGTTGATTAAATTGTTTAAAGTGTAACTTAAGCTACAAACTTGTTGGTACGAACAATAGAAATGATACACAATACGTAATCTCTTCTACAGAAACATCCTAAAAATTCGGGCGTTTGCCATTGATTTTGAAAATTTTAACAATAAAACTCGTGGCAAACATCCGGCTTTTTGGGATGTTTTCGCAACGAAAAGATTACGTAATGGATATCATGAATCGAAATAATTTAACTCGTTTTTCAATTTCTATAGAATGCCCAACATGTTATGGTTTGATCGAAGATTACATTCTTGAGAAACGTGCTCACATTCTGCATACACATATGGAGTTGGTCAAAATCATGTCCCTGCTCTCTGGCACACAAATCACACCTTTCTATCAAGAGATCACGGCGTTGCGGAGCCAAATTAGTAATATGACTTCAAAAGCTGTGTCATTGAAAACGAAAGTGGATGGACTTGACTTGCTGTGGGGAACCTTGGGGCAGAAGATTCATTTGTTTATGAAGACGTTGGACGAGACATTACTGGTAAAGATGGAGACAGTGGTAGATTGTGGAAATCAAATCATTGTTATACATAATGAAACCTTGTTTCGATATTATGAAATTCACCAATTTTTGATTAATAATTTTCTGTTGTTGAAAAACACGGTTTACGCTCGCATGCAGCAACAGGATGAAGCTTTGGAGATGCTCAGGCGGTTGGGTTCTGAGATGACAACATATTTAAACAAAGCCACCTCAGCTGCTTCAAACGCAATGACAACGAAATACGATTTCCTGCAGAAAATTCGTCTTTCGTATGAAGCAGCCCGAACGGCTGTTCAAAGTGCAACTCAAATACGAAGTGAAGCGTTTAACCTAACATCCAGGCTGACACCAGTGAACGCGCGGGCGATTGAAGTTAAAGTGTACGCCCAAGGTTGCGTGGGTTCCATTGATGCTTGGTTGAAAAATGCAACGAGTACGCTGGTTTACGCGCAAGGCGTGCTTAGAATGATTGAGATTACTCTTCCTGATAACTCACAGGTTAGACTCTGGACTTTTGGTATGTCTTACATACAAAGTGACATAGAAAGTGGCCCGACTAAATTTAATTTCGGAATAACAGTTTGAGAACAACTCTAGTTAATTCAGGGCGGTCAAACTAATTCAATGAAAAATACTTTCTCAGTCCTTTCAGGCTGAAAGAGGTACCTTTTTTCAAATTTTCATTTCTAGCTTTTCCAGCTTTTCCAGCCTGCTTGGTCACCTTGTAATTAACAATTCTATTTTTCTTTTAGACAATCAATGGATTGGAAAATAATTTAGCAAAGCTGACAACCACCTACTCCACAACTGCAAGCAATTTTATCACTTTATCACGTGATGTGACAACACTAGCCCACAAGATCACCACCATGAGACAAATGTCTTTACATTCCACGCAAATCTCGTTCATCCAACGAACATTAAGTAGATACAATGATAATATTTTGGTACATCGAGACAAGGCAACTCGATCAATAGCAGAAGGAGAATCAGTTAAAAGAGAAGCTGTCTTGATGTTAAATATTGTGGAGAACTTTGAAACGGTTGCAGCTGAGGCGAAAAAATCTGCCAAAGATATGTTATCAAAGGTAATGAGGAGATTTCTCTCTCCAAAATTAAATAATCGAAAATAACATTAATAAAATGACGTCACTTTGGCTTCAAAATATCAACCTCAATTGATACACCTAATGGTGAATTTAAAAAGGTTGGAGTGAGCTATTAATCTGATCATTGACACATAAGACATAAAGCTTTCTTTTTATGATTTCAAAATAAATTTATTAAAACGTTTCGAACTTGCTTCAACAAATCATCATCAGTTTGGGGAATCCCTCTCGAAAATAAATATGTCGCGAGGATAGTCGCCATCTTTGATAACTTGAAAAAAAGAAAGTGGTGAAAAATTTACAAAATAAAACAAAAATGATATATTCCTGAATATTTTACTGTTTACAATATAAAGGGGCCTTTCATTCAAGCTCTGTATAAACCACAAGAATAACAAGCGGGTAAAGAAGTTATAACGAAATGTAGACCATATCTCAACTTTTCATTACATTTTCAAACATTCTTTTCAGATTGATTCAAAATTAATTTGTCCGCCCTGAAATGTAGACCATCTCAACTTTTCATTACATTTTCACACATTCTTTTCAGATTGATTCAGTGAAAACATCAGTTGACCAAACACACGGAGTAACTGAACAAATCAGTAAACAAATCATTGGGCCCATCACTTCAGCAAACACCGCTCTTCAGTTGACTCAACAAAGTCGTCAAATACTCATGGAAGAGAAACAGGTCAGTGCATATCTTTAAAAGATGGATAGTGTTAATTTTTGTACTTTTTGAAAAATTAATTTTCAGTATGATATACCAAAATTTAAGTTAGCCTTCCCTCTGTACGATTTCTGAGACACCCGGTATATTTTTAGCAAAGTTCTTACTTGGTATTGTAATTAGCATGTTGTATTTTTATCAGATCATCAGTTTATTGTATCAAGAAGCGATTCAATTGAAAACAAAGAGTGATTCAGCGACTGATCTCATTCGAGATGAACAAATAAGACGCTACATTGCCAACTACCTGACACCACTCATCATGCAGTGTGCCGCCTATGGTTCCAATACACAACAAGCTCTAAACACAGGTCATTCTGCATTACGCACGGCTGTAGATGCGCGGGAATTAGCGGCCACTACATCACAAAAGGTTCTGATAATGGCAGCAAACATCGATAAGCTTCAAGCGATTAGTAATCCTGCCCTTGATACGCTCAATCAATCTATTATTCGTGTCCGCTCGCTGTACGCCAGCATGAACCTCAACGCCAGTTTAGAGAGACTTCGTAGAGCCTTGATACAACAAAAAACAGACGTAAATCGGTTCAAAGAGAAAAACAAATCATTGAAGATTATATTGGAAAATTATAAACTTGCGTATGAATCACTAGCCTCATTATCTTGCTGAAATAATTGTTCCTTTTAAAGATCGAAAGCTGGATATACTATAACAAGATTGGAAAGAAGGTATGAGAATAATCACCTAGATCCAGTTAAGAGAGTGTTCCAGATTACGAAAAGAAGAAGACAATGCTCTGTGGACCATGAATCCGTTTCTCGATAAGGGTGCACAATATAAGTATTCACAACGGTTGCTCGGCAACACAGCCAAGTTGGGGTGGTTCAATATATAATGTGAAAGATAAGAGTACAATTTTATTAGTTAGTTGAATTTAAAATATGGTACCTGAAAATGAAACATTGAAAATGATGAATTACGCGGTACAATTCTTTAGATTTTTATATTTTATTATCAGCTATTTTTGAGGTAAGGACCTCTTTGTAAATATATGTAAGGTAGATAGGTAGGTAAGAGAACGAAATAACTGACTTTAAAAAGGAACGAGAATCTGATAGAATTTCAACTTAAGGAAAATAGATTTACAATTGCAGGATCTAAAATACATTCAAAATGGGTGAAATGAAAGCCATATGAAATTAGCACTAATGATGAAAAGCTTCAAGAGAACAAATAAATATGGAAGTTTAGCGTGTAAATTTAATTGGTTCTTTTAAGCATGATTGAAGATCTATATAAATGTGCGTTAAATAATATGCTTGCTAGTAATCGATAGCTTTAACTCCAACCAGACATACATTGCTCTGCCAACAGATGTCATCTTTACTGGATCGTCTCTCGGTCTTTTAAATCATCACCCATTATGCATTTCGAAAAAAAATACTATTTTGGTGTTTTCTTTTAGACTTTTGTTATGATTTCGCATATAAATAATATTAAAATTGTAATTACGAGACAATAATGAAAGAATAATACTATGAAAAATTGATTAAAAAACCTACTTCTGCTGATGATCGCTCAATTGGAGCCGATAAATTTCTTGTACAACTTTTCCTGTTGTGTATACTGCTTTTTCAACTTTTTGATTTGACTTGAACTCAATTTCTCACCAGCTGCATCGTGTGTCGGAATACCCTGAAGAGAAGAAAGTATATACTGGGCTATACTTAAGAGAAACGAAAACTGCTTCCTAGAAAGTACTTAATAAACAGCGTTTAGAGCTTCATATATCATTAAAAAAAAAACTATGAATTTTAAACATATATAATACAACTGTCTCCTATTATATGATTTCTAGATTATAAGCACAATCATAACCTAACTCATTATCATTTTGGAGAAAATGACTCGAATTCCTCTGCTGGCTTTGAATGTTGATATTGACCAAGACTACCTTAAAGGAACTAATTTTGGCGGGAATTTAATTTGGCGGTTGCAGAAAATTTTAACCTTAAAATGGCGTAAAAACAGCAAAAACAGTAAAAAACACCTTTAAAGGGTTCATATTTTCAAAAAGTTTCATTTGGCGGATGGCGGAAAAAATTAAATTTGGCGGGAACTTAATTTGGCGGTTTTTGGCCAAATCCGCCAAATTTTCTTTCCGCCAAAATTAGCTCCTATATAAGTTATTGTTGTTGTAAGTTGTAAATTTGGATATTCGAATGGGCTTTGTCCACAACTGTAAGTTGACGATATTGATTTCTTGTCCGAGATATCAGCTCACAAAATTTGGTGGATCTCCGAGGGGGTACACCAAAATCTGAGGGAAATGAGTGGACCACAATGGGGGTAAAACGCAAAAATATCTAAGAAATGATTCGAAGGGGTCGAGTGAAGGGTGGTCTGGAAATCCAAGGGTTATTCGTTTTTTTACTTGGAAAACCGAGGGGTAACTCTCGAAAATGTTGATATTCTCAACAGTGAATGGATGTACTGTAATCTTTTTCTGGAAAGGTTCAATGTCTAGCGTATAAACAATAGCTTGAAACTTGTAGTGTTTTTAAGAAGAGAATCTTACATTTTCATCAAAATGTGAGTATTTATCAGTTTCTTTGACGAATAATTCTGACGGTGGTGTTTTTGCTTTCTCTTCTTTTGCTTTCTATAAAGAGGAATCAAGAAAGATTAGTACAAAAGTCTCTAAAAATCGATTGAATAAAAGAGACAAATTTTTGTCTCAATGCTTCCTTCTCTAAACTCGTTTAAGAGACTTTACTAAAGAAAACTTGAGTGGTTTCAAATTGGGAGCTCCACAACCTCGTATTACTAATCTCTAACAAGGAAAGCGTAGTGGCGTGGTGGTCATCGTTCTTGAATTTCGTCCAGGAGGCCCGAGTTCGATTCCCACTGTGGTACTACCTACGGTTCACTTAGCAAGTGAAGGTCAACCCATATCATGTAAGAGGAATTGGATACAAACTCTGATACAAGAGCGTAGGTAGATATGGCAGAGATTATGGTGTGTGGTGGCACTCATGTGGTGGCTCTCCCGCGTAGTTCGAGTGTCACTACTATGTACCATGGTATCTGAGTGTCGCGTGCACGGAGCCGGCGATGTCTGGAGAGCTCTATGATTCCTACTTGAAAAAGAAGAACTCCTACTTCGAAAGGAGTAGGACCCATTCCCCCATAGGAGGGTCTATCCATCTATCATGTCCGAGGTCAAACTAAACAGTTAAAAATAGCTTCGAACCAAGTTTTTAGTCAGACAAAATATTAGTCAATTTAAAAAAATCTAGACACTTTTGTCCGACTAAATTAAATAACCTATAAGGTAAATCGATTCTTTTAGTACTTACCCTCCATTGTCTAAGAAGGTTCCTCGTTCAATTTGCATTGATCGGTCAGGTGTCTGATAGTTCAAAGCCACCATCTGGCAACCGAAGTTCCAAAACATGACAGGATCGTAATTGGAAGAATCAAAGCGCGTTCCTCTCGGATAGACACGGCTGAGTTGGCGACTGTTCAACGTATTGAAAGTGTCAAGGAAGAAATGTGTGGGCTTTGAAATGGAGAAATAATTGAATGAAGTATAAATTAAAAACTGGAATCTTCAACTGTGTTCAAATCATGATAACATTAAACCAATGTATAGACATAACTTTTTGTTAACTTTTTCTTTGTTTAAAACTAAAATCAAATGTCAATTTGCTCACTTATTGTGAGCACCTTACCAACAACGCAGTTTATTTTGACCTTCACATTTTGGCTTGTCTGTACACAAAGCCGATATCTGCCTCAAAACTTATAAATCAGAGGGTCTGTCCCCATTCATATTTTTGTCACTTTTGTCAAAGTAAACGCAAATTTTAGCCTAAAAAACTTTTTTTTGGACTTTTTTTTCGTTGGACTAAATTATTCGTCGGACAAAGTTTTCGTCACCTCCAAAAAATTTCGTCACTTTTGTCCAACATTTTTCTGTCCGATACGGTGTCACCGGGATTTTGAACTCCCCTAAATAGTAACTCCCCAGTTAAAATAAACTAGTTTATAATGACTCCCCAGTTAAAATAAACTAGTTTATTTTAACTCCCCAGTCGTTATAAACAAGTAAATTTTAACTCCCTAGAGTTAACATTTCCTAGGAAATCTAAGCTCCCAGTTTAAAATGACTCCCCTAAGATCAACTTATGAATAGAGCTTATAAATGGACTTTCAAGTATTGTTTATCATCAACCCGCCGGGTTTGATGGCCAGGCTAAGTTATGCTGAAATTGAACGTTGTCGTATGTTTCTATGATTTTGTAGTTCATCAAAATTGGGGTGCTTTTTATCTCTGTGATATTTAAGTTAACAAATCTTGGTAAGGCAAGCTTATACAAAATCTTGGTATGGTAGCTTGGGCTACTCTTGGGTAAATTTCATGCAGAAAAATTAAAAACATTATTCTAAACCTTATATGTAGAAAGGATAAGCTGTAGATTTTCACTTTTCAAGCAAAATATTTATTCGATTCGGTATTGTATTCTTGTATTGTTTATTTTCATGCAATTCTTTGTCGAATCATTTGTTGTATGGAGGGGGTCGAATTACCTTACTTCAAAGAGGCAAATGACCAGTAATGCAATCCCTCTAATCCGTCCAACCAACCAACAGGGGGCTTTGGAACATATCTCTATTTAATACGCATTTCTCTCAAATTCTATTTCTGTGGACTTGTGGAAAAAAATAATATCGACTTGAAATTTTGAAAACAGTTAGATATTGGTGGTATAAAGAAAATCTATAAAATCTTTAAAAGTCTAAATGCCCAAAAAAGTCCAGCACCCGTAGCAGATCTTGAGTTTTCAGGGGTACCCTTAATGCATCCCCTAGAAAAAAAATTGGTTAAATAATTGAAGGGATAACAGAGAAGGTTTTTGGAAATTAGATTATTAATTTGCAGCAAAATTAATCAACTTTTAGTCAAGAAAAGTAATTTTTTCTGAAAAGTAATTTTTTCTGAAAAATGGCTTGAAAGTGAAACTTATGCGAGACCTCTTCTTAACTGTTGTGTGCTATGCAATGACCTCAAACTAAGCAGGGGAGTTTCCTTATACTGGTTATATATGAAAAATATGACGTAGCCTAAGAGATCCTAGGAAATTTCTACTCTAGGGGAGTTAATATTTTCTAGTTTATTTTAACTGGGGGAGTCATTTTTCTCAGGGAGTTAAAATAAACTGTTACACCGGTAATGATTGGTTTGGTTCTCTACAAAATCCCTATAATATAAATCAAGACCCAAGGATGGGAATATTTTCTTCTGTATTTCTTAGTGTATTTCATATTAACAAAACCAAAATGCAATCTAAAGATCAATCTAAAAAAATTACATATTTACACTAAATGACGAACGAAAAATTTTGCAAAAAATTTCAAAAATCTTAAAGACAAAAAAAAGATAAAATAATACTTATAATAACAAAAATTATATTATTTACATTTAGAATATTTAACAAGATATTAACAAGGGGTTTGTAAATTCTTTTGTTGAATCGAAAAGATTTTACATTATTTTTTTACTTTTAGAAAAAAGTTCTTTTGGATTCTGTGAACTAAGGGGAATCCCCGGGGGATTTAAAATGTGTAAGAATAGGTATACGATTTTCTTTTTATAAGCATATTGAGACCCAGATTGAACACTTATTAGATCAATTGTTTCTGAACAATAGATGATAAGCATATCGACAATCCATATCCTCAAAATTTCATATGCTTATAAAAAGAAAATATGTACTGATATAAATAAGGTATTTTTGGGAACAACAAAGTATTGGGGAAAATATCTATACCGTTTAAAATTATATACAATGTGATACAGTAATATACAAAAGATTTACTTACAAGGATACAACATACTCTATCTATTAAAACTTAGTTGGACAAACATGACTAATTTTTTTTTGAAAGTGAACTAACATTTTGCTTAAAACTTGGTTTAGTCGGAAAAAGGTGACTAAAATTTTGTCCAACTAAACTTTGTCCGATAAGGTATCTGGTTGATTTCTCTCGATCCCGGACATGTTTTAAAATGTAACTATTTTAAACGAAGGAGAACAGAAAGTCTTCCTTTTCTTCTTCTTCTCCTTCTTCTTCCCCAGCAGCTTGAAGAATTCATTGTAACAATAATATAAAATAATAATAAATTAAGTGCAATAACCATAACAGTTATCTTTGGTCAAGTCCCAACTTTCACAATTGTAAACATTGGGTTTCGGTGCCACTTGACAGAGATAAACATCACATACATTCTGCCACTGGTAGGTCGGGTAAAGGCCATCAGCTATCCCTTTGATGGGATCCCAAATGTAAAAATATCTACCTGCAAAGAAGTATGTCCTACCATCATAACTCCACGTAAATGCTGTGTTTATTCGACCAGGTAGCCCTGGGAAAACATCTTTGATTTTCTTTGGCCAACCCGCTGCTGCTTTTTCAGCGGGGAGTATACTTCTTTGCCATGAAGCGCCTAGCAAGTCCCATTTGTACACCCATTCGTCCTGGAAGATGAAAGAAGTATCTTTCCCTTGGTACTTCATGACCATGGCCGCGTCAATGTAATTGTGATGTTTGAGACCGCGAAAGCCTACATCGTACCCGTTCACGTTTAAGTTGATAGGTTGACTGCGGTGCACTTTGGGATCGTTTGTCGAATCGAAAATGTAATACTTGTCTTTCTGTTGTGTAAGAAAAATGAAAATATTTATTAGAACTATAAAATCATATAACCAGGTACCCAACCATCAGACATAGCGTTATTGCAACATTTTTTTTAAAACCTCCAAATAACGTTCTAACGTTCACACACATACTATTTCTCCTCATCCTCCTCTATCTTCCTCCTCTTCAACATCCTTGTAACAGCTCAACTTCAGTCCCCCCTTTAAAAAACTTTTCATTACTTACATCAAAGAAATATAAGAAGAAGTCGGTGTGCCAAAAAGCCTCGTCAATGAATGTCGGAGAATAAAAGTCCAAAGTGGTTGCGCGCGGCCACGACTGTGCTACACGTCTCTTGTTGTCGTCGATTTGATAAATGAATGGTCCTTTGAAAATGTAAGTTTTGCCATCTAGATATTTATTGGTGAAAATACCGTCTATGACGTCGGGTTCACATCGACCTATAGGTTGACAAATGAAGAATATCAATATTATTAAGAACATGAGCGCCTAGAAAATTCAGTTTTCAATCCAGAATTCGTGGTAATCATAACGTTATTTTTTATACGGAAACTTTCTAATAACCGCATGTTTGCCACTGGATTGCCGCTACCCATTAGACACACAACGTTATTAGCGAGGTTACGCAAGGGGCTATCTACGACCTTAGATGGCCGACATGGACCTGTACATAACATTTTGAACTATACGCGTAGGGATTTTGCTTGGCTAGGTTATGTGCAGGTCCGCGTCGTCCATCTAAGGTCCTAAATAAGCTCTTGCGTAACCTCTCTATTGAACATTTCCAGAGAAAATCCATATTCCCACTGTTGAGGATGTCGATCTTTCTTAACACCAACCCCCTGGATATCCGTGCCGAAAATTTCGAATCCACCTGGATATCATTTGACCTCAAATGCTTACCCCCTGGATATCCTAGGATATTGAAAATTTCGGACCCCCCCTGTGCCCTGAGGATATCCTCAACATTGGGATACGGACTTTTTCTGGAAAAACCCATTCCAACATTGTTTCAACGTTATAATACCATTGTTTGGACGTTGATAAACAACGTTCAATACCTGATGAGGAAATGCAGTTTTACTCGCGGAATTCATGATATGATAACCGTAGTAAAACTGCATTACTGCTGGAAAACGAAAGTATTTTTTTCGAAACTTTTATAGTGTGGGTTATAGCTCATTTAATTATGAAAGAAAGGTTTTGCAAAAAGGAAATCTGATCTTAAAAGTCTTAAGTACAATTTGCGGCCTGAATTACTGCTGAAGTTTCTTTCTCATTTGTATGGACCACATTGTTTTAATGGCCCTTGGTCTCTGTGGCGCTATATGGTGTCAATGGTTTATGAAGTGGACGGTTATTAAAGAATTTTGTTTTTCTATGCGTTGCTTTTTTTGAATTTTGTAATTTCTTTCTTTTGACATCCCTTCAAAACAAAAAGCTGTCAAAAGTATGTTTTCTACACTACTCAAGTATCTAAACGCAGATCATGTTTTTTTCTCTCTTTACTTGTCATGTGAGGCGACTACGAGACAAGAGGGCTTTTAAGAAAACTACTAGCGTAGTATGTGTATATGGGACCATGATACAATATTCATTTAGGTCATCTGTTCAGCAAGAATTTATTTTCCAAAAAGACACATAGCCTAAAGCAACAGTTAGTGGATACAAAAGGTTCTCAAAAGATTTTGACAGAGTGTATTGTTTTTGTCCGTATACCTTAGATGGAAGTCTCGCTGTCAATATTTTTGATGATTACTTTCAGTATCCGCCTCTGTAGGCTTAAATATTTTTTTTGAAATAATTGTAATAAGAGAAACTGCGAAACTGTGAACATGCAAAACTTAATCCTTTTTGAAAACAAACAAAGCTTCTTTGATTGCCAAACATGAATCCAAGAAATTGATTAATCTCTTCTTGCCATTTCCATTTTATAAGTTTCTCTCAATTGCAATTGCAATTTTTAAGTTTCTTCCAATTGCAATTGCAATTTTTAAGTTTCTTCCAATTGCAATTGCAATTCTTTAAGTTTCTCCCAGCAGACAGAAGACGTTTTTGGTAAAAACGCTGTTTCAACGTCTTTCAATATTTCAACGTTAAAACATTGTAAACACGTTGAAACAACTTTGAAAAGACGTCTTTTGTGGCTTGTTAACATCCAAAGTAAAAAAGAAAAAGGAAACCAGTTTCTTACCGAAAGAAGCTTTGACTCTTCTCATATCGTTTTCAGATAAACTGTAAACCGACATCGGCTGAAAAGCTTGCAGTGTCGGATACATGACGGAATCAGCCGCTTTGTCGTGAGAGAGATTTAAAACGTGTCCGATTTCGTGAATGGCAGCTTGAACAAAGTCGGTTCCCTTGCTAGGATGAAGCCACAGAAAGATGTCTTGCGGTTTTGCATTCCAGTTTTCTTCTTCATCAAGATGCACGTTTCGGTTGGCGACATTGGCGTGGCCGATGGTGCCACCGGGCCCGTCAAACGGGTTGCCATCACCGTGGTCCTCTGAAAGATAAAATAATGCTAAGCTTTAGTAAATTCTGTAAGGCTATAAGGAACTTTTTCTGCTCACCACTACCATTCTTAACACTCTTTACGGAGGGTTTCAAGGCCATGATTCTGCAGCTTGTTTAGAGTCAGTTCTCTTGTCTCGATGACCTCTTAAAACTGGAGATGGAGATTAAAAAACAGAAAGAAAGCGATAAAAACTTACTTGACCAGAAACCAATCATAATATCACTCCAGTTAAGAGAATCGCCACGGATGAAAACAATATCAGTGACTGATGCCCACCGATTGAACGCATACTCTAAACTGTACCATATGTTCGGTCTCAAGAGGGTACCGAACTTCGGTTTTGGATTGATGTTCCAATAGAATTTTTTGGTAGTTTTGGACGACGCGAAGCCACTGCCTTTCTTGTTCTTATCCACTTTCTGGAGAACCAAATCTCGTCTTTTACGTTGTCCAGTTGGTGTTAGGGACATTTTCAGTTTGGTGCTGTCGCGTCTGACTTTATCAGGCATCCCACAGCGTTTCTTGTGCAGCATTGACGTTGTTTGTTTATCCAACCGTCCAGTTGTTGGCAGGTTCATAAAGTCTTGGTATTCACGCACTCCAGCTTCTAATCCGAGGCGCGTGTATGCTGTTTTGTCCATGGTGTTGTAAGGCTTTTTTTGAAGTTTGTATGCTCGTAATTCATCAAGGTATCCATATTTTACCAAATAGTCCTAGTAAGTAAAGAAATAATTTTTAATGGTATAAGAAATTATTGGAAGAATATTGACCACTTCACTTGTTCACGTTTGAAAATTGTGCCATGTCCAGATTTGGTAGATCATTATGTAATGAGATAAACTAAATATTCTTTTATTAAAGAACGACGAACAAGCTGAAAGAACTATTTCATTATTTTATCACAAAAATTTTCACCAATTAATCTGGACGTTGATTGTATGGAAAATCGAATTACCTCCCTTCATCTACATTTTCTGTCTATTTTGTTTATCCCGCTATCGCAACTATTCTTTTATGACTAACTAAGGCATTTTTCAGTGTTTCCCTTACTTTAAAGCTTTTTACTTTGTTTAAGAACGGAAAAGAAATCGAGGGGGCCGCCAAATAACAATAACACAAACCAAAATTACACAAACACGCAGAAAAACAGAATCTTTCTAGAAATGATATCAATGACGTAATATTATACGGAATTTATACGGAAACATCCCCAAAAAAGTCGGATGTTTTTACTCAGCAGACACAAGACGTTTTTACAACGTTTTGTCCAATGACTTTACAATGTTTTAACATTAAAAAGACGTTGAAACAACATAGAAAAAATGTACTGAATTTAATTTAAATGAAAAACACACATACAATTACGGAATCAGGAAAATCCGATAAAGTGTCGATCGTCGTTGAAGGTGCTTGTGTCGTACTTTGTGTCGGTTCGTTCGTCCAGATTATCGTTGTATGTGTCGTATTTACAATGTCGTTGTTGTTGTCGTTAGAAGTCGTCGGCTTACATTCTGTCAAGTATGCAAGCGTCGTTAAAACGAGGATTAAAGTCGTCGTTAATCCTTGGTGGTGATGATGTTGTGTCATTGAAGAGAAAGTTGTAAATACACTGCAAATCATAATGCGTCGTTTCTATCCGCTATATGCGCCAATGTATACAAAAAAATGCAATGTTCAAAATATTATTATTTCGTTAAAAATTCGTACGTTTGTTGATGTGTCATATAAAAATGTTGATGTTCTTTTACGATGACATGTTGGTCAACAGAGGTTTTTTTTCTCGTAATGTTGATTTGTGTTTTGTTGTTGTTCTTGTAGGTACAGTAACTTGCACTTATGTCAAGTCGAATCTGATTCGTCAATGCTCTCTTGCAACCCTTTTTATAAAGCTTTTGGGCCACTCGAATTACACACATAAGTCAAAACAATGGTACTTATTCACACACAGAAGAAAAATTAAATAAAAAAGTTTTTTAAAAAGAACTCTCTCTCTCTCAGCACTTCTGAACCCCTTGAAAATGTTTCATTTGATAACTTTTTTCATTCGTGCCATTTATTACACTCTTTATTTTTATAAAAACCAGAAAATTTCGGCTGAGGCTCGGATGTTCTTATCTTTGATCCACAATATCTCCAATTTCCAACGTCACCCCACCATTTAATATATGCCTAAATTCTTCCCATGTTTTAAGCTTTCATTAGGAAAACTTTCAACATGCGCAAATTGTGAGTTCTTCGTAGTACTTTTTATACCACTAAATCTGAGGCTCGATGTTCTTATAAAAAAAAGAGTGTATGCTGGCTTTTTTCTCCCTCTGTAAAAGGCTCTTCGGATTCTCACTACTTTTTATTTGAAGACGACTCTATCTATGTATTGACGGGTGAGAGCCTTAGGGGTAATAATTTGCTTTGCTTTGAGTGGATGAGAAGGATGTGTGAGAGTATGAGAGTGGAATTAGTAGTCTGCCAAATGTTGTTTAATTTTTGAGTACATTATATGTTAAAAGGTTGAACGGTTGTCACGTGATTAAGTTTTGGATTATGAATTTTTTTTTACATTTCTTAATTGAGTAGAGGCTGCCTGTAGAAGACGATTATAATTACATAATTCAATTTCTGTTCGAAATAATTGTTTCCGGACTTATTAACGCCTTAGTTAATGACCAAAAAGGTTGTACCCGTAAGCTGATTTTTGTGCATTCGGGAATGGGCGCTTTTTTTTCTCCGTAATTAAGGAAAAAATTTTGCTTTATCTACCCTGATATATGTTAAAGGTGACGAATGGAGTGGGATTTGAACTCCCGACTTCTGCTGGTTTGTCAAGTGGTTGCTCTCCAAAGTACGCTATTTGGTGTTTTTTTTTTTTAGTCTGTTGATTAATTGATATGTGTATTTGAAGGTTGTCAAAATCACGAGAGCTCTTTAATAACCTCGTTTAAGTATTCTTGACACCTGTTGTGAGTTGTCAATGTCTCCTTTGTATGGCCTCACAAGAGGTTTCGACTGGAAAACAAAAGTAGGATTCTTATTGCTCTGGGAGGGGGCGGTACTAGGTTGCAGATATGTCCTCTCTTTATAATACTAATTTTCTAAAAAAATATTCAAAATTCTCACAATTAGGACTGAAATGTTCAAAGTGATGACCCTTTGTTTTGAGAGACGAAAATTCTGAATTTTGTGTTTTCGTAGCCCTGATTTTGGAAGCTTCATTTTTTTGCCCAAGTATCCAGGGTTATTGATGGGTTTTTTTTATCATTACATTCTTGCTCTCCAAAAATTTGGTTTTTCTTACAAGAAGATTAAATGTTATGACATGCTAGGTGTATAAAATAAATATGTAAAATAATAGCTAGACTAGACTAGGTTAAAACTAACTGAATATTATGAGAACCATAATGACTTTTGAGCAGTGTTGGATTCGAAAACTTTAAGACCAATTCCAACATGATTGGAAAGTGGTTCTCTTAGGACCCGAATAAACGTCCCCCCCCTGCTTTTTCGAAATATTTCCTTATTTCTATTTCCTTTTCCATATTTTTTGGAGGTGAAGAACAAATTTTGTCCGGCGAATAATTCAGTCCGACGAAGAAAAAGTCAAAAAAAAAAGTTTTTCAGGCTAAAATTTGCGCTTTTTGGAAAAAGTAACGAAAATTATGTCCGACAAAAAAATAATCCGACATTGTTTTGTCCAATAATGTAAAACACGTTTTATGCTTCACAATCGAATTGTCGAATGTTTTTTAAATAGTATGTTCATAAGAATGTTTCTGTAGGCAACAACATATTGTGCAAAAAAACAAACATAGTGTAGACCATGTTTTACGCATTTTCGAATTTCTACACCTATATTTCGCTACACTCTAAGATGTCCCACTAGGATCCGCCCCACTGGTCGCTTCAGTTAAAAAATCCCTTAAAATACCCATTCTTTTGCTCCAGTGGAGAAAATGGTCAACCCAGTGGAAAATCGAATGTTTTCTCTCACGCCAGTGGTAAAAAAAAACTATATAAAAGCACCCCACTGAAATATGATAAAGGGAAAATTGAACCAACCCTGTGGGCTTGAAAGTTTCGTTCTTCACCCAACTTAGCTTTTGGTAACCACTCGGGCACATAGACAAGTGGTGTCTATCGCATCGGCAATTATGATGCATAGCATTGCCTTTCTGATTCAGCACTTTCACCTAAGCTCTTAAAACCGTTAAGTGGGCGGAATAAAGTAAAATTTTATCAAGGCTTGAAATTCAAAACGAAACAGATTATTTGTCTTTGATTCGGATGACGTGGGCACGAGTCTTTAATCCTGACCTCAAGTTACAAAATGCAAAAAAAATTGCCCACGTTCTTTTTACTATGTTACTATGTTTTTGGCTCAACTTGATGCAACATACACTTTTTTATAAGAACAATTTTATTATAAGAACAACGAGGCTGACAAATCTCAAATGTGGTTCAAGAATAGTACTGAGGCTAAAAGGATATGTTTTTTTATCTTTAAAAATAAGAACAGCCGAGGCTTATCCCAGATTTCATGGTTGTTATATATAAAAAGTGCGTAGTCTCTGCTTTGTTTATATCAGCCTAAGCCTAAGCCAGGTGTAACTTATCTGGAATCAAGCCTTGGATCAAACTTTTTTAGACTATCTTATAGACGAAATCTTTATCCCGAATAAACTCAAAAAATATGAAAAGCCGCGCGGTCGAGAGTTATCGCGCGGGCGAATTAACAGCGGTAGAGTGAGAAAGTCGTATATGTTCCTCACTCTACTGCCGCGCAAAATTTTCCTTCAGCAGACTTATATGGCAGTATTACTCAGTTAAATAATTTTCCCGCGATTGGATTTCTTACGGACGATAACATCGTCTACAAATTTTTATGTTCAGTGATATATTTTTATTTTCATTGAAATGTTTTTATATCCTGTGAAGTTATTTTTATATCTGGTGAAGTTTATTTTTGTATTCACGGCTTAAAAATAGGACAGATAATTGTGAGGTTTCGTCAAGCGAGATAAATCGAAGGAGAACGGCAGATAGCGACCCGCGGCCGTTGTCCCGCAAAATCTAGCCAATCAAACGTCCTAGATTCACAGGTCGCTATCCGCTGTCCTCCTTAGATTTATCTTGCTTAACGTAACTTTGATTACCTCTGGTATATGGACTCGCTAATATATTTTTAGGGAGGTGAAATATTGTGAATTGAGCTTGACACGAGAAAGAATTTCTTATTTTAAGTACTTAGAACGATAGCGAAACTAAAGAACCTGTCATTATTTGTCAACTTATTTTCCGCCGATGGGAAAATAGTTTTTATGCTTTCTAAAGTAGTGTTCATTTATTTTGGTAAGCTTAAATGTAATGAATGCTTCGTTGTCTTCATCAAATGCTGGCGCGGTAGCGTCCCAATTAAAATTTGAAAAAAAAATCAAAATTATACTTTCGTTTTAAAAATATTTTTTATTATTCATTTTATTTACGTTTTTAGTCTCGATTTCCGGAAAAAAAGCTAAAATTTAACTAAAATTTTGTCCGACCAAGTTTTGTCTCCGATTAAGGTATCGCTTGTTATCGCAATGCATTATTTCGTTCAGCAGCAGAAAAAGGGATGTTTTTAGGCAGATAAAATAATAATTAAGTGTGGGATATTCATTGAGAAGCCATAGCTAAGATAATTTGAAATGGACAGTTGCCAAAACACATTGTATTTTTATATGAAAACGGCAGAAAAAAACAGACATTAATGCTTCAGGCATATTCTTTGTAAAGCGTAAAAGTTAAACACGATTATCGCGTCAAGTTTCCGTCGTAACACCTTTTTGACACGAAAAACTTCAACAAAAATTCCTCTCTAAATGCCATAAAAAATATTGTATTTTTTCACACGGTGTCCACATATTTTCCATGCAAGGAGAGCCATTAAGAGGTATATGACCTTATTTGCTTATCCTTAATCCCTTCCATATAAGAGCCGCAAAAGAGCCATAATATTATGAAAATGTGAGGGCAACCTTTCTGATGGTTATTTTCCTCCTCACTTTTTAAGAGAATATCAAAACATCACGGAATCCCAGAGCAGACACATGACGTTCTTTCAACGCCCAAATAACGTTCTGACGTTAGGGGACAACGTAGTTTCGACGTTAAAACAACGTTCCGTATCTGCTGGATGAGCCATGCTACATTTTTTTTTGTTTTCATTTTGTCTACGGCGAGATCTCTTATGAAATTGTCTCCATTTTTCTTCTGCTTTTATAATACATTTTTATAATAACAAGCGATATGAAGAGCAGTCCCCATTCATCCGTTATATACCTCACGTGTATCGTTCCCAGGATTTGTTTATGCTTTAGTTTGAAATATCTTAAACTAGAAATTGCGAACGGGAAAAAGCCTTTACGGGAATGATCGTTTGAATTTTCTGTAGATATCGGGCCTGTGTACTGTGTACAGACTACAGTACTGTAGTGCTATTGGTCGAAAAGAGAGCTACCGTGATTCTATTGGTTGAAATCATGGGTCGACCGATCGCCGTTAAAAAGCTTTTTTTGAGGTTCAAGCTCTTGACGAGGTCTTAATTTCATAGTAAAATGCTTGATGTGAGCGATGCGCTTAACGAGTGGAGACCGGAAAATTGGGGCAGCGTTTTTATTACAAAATTAGACAATACGTTATTTCCAATTGGAGCAGCTTTTTTATTACAAATTTGGGTCATTTTATTACACAAATTAGGGCGAGACACTGGATAAGTGCTCACACACAAATTTACCCCCCATAGTCACACACCCTCCATATCCTGCACATATTATTTCTGGAAGCACCCAATGAATATAGAAAATTCTGGAAAGATTTTAATATAGGAATTTTTATCTGCATTGCATAATACTGGTATTCGATCTTCCAAGATGGCTACAATGGCCTGTCTTTTTTATGGATACCGCAAAAATTTCGGTGTCTGCATTTTTTGTTTTTGTTTTTAGGGTTGAAACAACGTTGTTTGGACGTTGAAACAACGATATTTTAGAACGCATTCCACTCATTAGTTCTTATATACCCAGCAGACACGGAACGTTTTTTAAGCGTCCAAACAACGTTGTTTCAACGTCAGAACGTCATTTGGGCGCGTTGAAACTGTGTTGGAATAACGTTCTCATATAAGTCGTTCAGTACCCAGTAGTGTGAGAGTGAGAGCGATCATTTTGATTCTAATATTTTCATGGTCTCAGAAACATTTCCAATTTTAAACCAATGTTTGAAGCTCTGTCTTTATTTCAATATATTCCCCACCCTTGCACTTATATCTTCGCAAATTACTGTTTCGTTGATGAGTTGAGGATCGCGATAGTTGGGTTGAGTTGAGGAAATTTTCTATCTAGATTTCTCTCTTAATTTCGATCAAAATATAGGCCTCCTTAAAATTCCAAACGTTTCTCGGTTGTCCAACAAATGGTGTGCATTATTTTTTCAAATTTAGTTTTTAGACCCCTCACTTTTAATCTCAAGCCTATTGCATTAGACTTGGACTTCTCCCTGATCTCTAAAACCGAATCTTGGTATCCCTTACGACTTATTCTCCTATTCACTTGACTACGCCTAGATAGGTCGTATAAAAGATTTGAATGTAAACTTAATTCTCTTTGATGTCCTTAATCCGCAGACTCTGCAGTTTCTTTTTAATTAATGAAAATTCCTCCTAATTCTTTTACAGAAAATTCAAACTTCAAATGCCCGTCCAGGCTAGTAACATTAGAGATAGTACTGTTGGAAAGCTCTTTTCATACTCTCTCTGAAAGCGTTTGGTATATATGCAGTAAAATGAAGTGTTTTCGAGGTATAGCCAAAAGGCTAAGGCACCATAAAACTACCTTTTCAGAACGCCAAATGGTGTCCTTCGGGCTCTAAGGGTTAATCACATGAGATCAAATGCAAATCACGTTTTTTTCCACAATTTTGCTTAAATAAGGTAATATTTACACACACCTTTACCCAGCATGCACAAAACGTTATTTCAACATTATTTTCAACATTGAAATATCGTTCCATACTGGTATTCTAGCGTGAATGCCCCTAACAGCGATGAAAGAAAATGTCCGCTAAAATTTTGTGTTTATTGTTTGTTTGTTACCATGGTTACTCGTCAGATATGTCAGTCCCCGTCAGGCCACAAACTTGAGATGAAGTATTCTTGCTTTCTTTACCACCCTTTTGTGTTACTGGTTGCGGTTTGAAGCATGACAAGTGATATTTTCTTCTTGTTTCAGTTTCGAATTCTGTTATGTTCGAAAAACTATTTTTATCCAGCCCTACAAAAAACAGTTCGGTACTAGCACACCTCTGTCTCTGTTAGAAAGAGCTATGTACCCCACTGAAAATGATTTTGAAATTACATACGTGAAATTTATAATTATTTTACACAGCGTGCGATATAAAGGTTAACTAATTAGGCGGAATCCAAGCCTAAGTGTTACACACACTCACAGACTCACAGGTTTCAGAGTACGGCTATTAATATATTATTGTAGCCCTAGTGAAAATAAGGGTTTTTTAATTTCACCTAGCGAAAGTATTACGATCAGCTTCTGCGGCGGCGGTAGATTGGAAGATTTTTGACCGCTTTTGACCGCCCGCCTGTACCGCGCGAACTCAATATTCTCGAATCTTCTAGAAAAAACAAGCGTAATAGAGTGTTACGCAAAGCGAGCGCACTACCAGGTGAGCTAAACAAGATGGATGCAAGGATGGCAGAGCAGAAAAGCCTGTTCAGAGGTGTTCAGAGTGTTACGTGTTTTTTGGATAAGTGTCTGTTAATGGAGGATAGTGTTACTTTTTCTGTGTACTGTCCTCATGCACCAACAAAAGATTTGTGCATTGGCTTATATAGTAAATTGAGAAATTATGTGCTTTGTTTAGATTTTTTTTGCTTGACAAGGCAATGAATGAAAAAATAAAAACACTTTCAGTTGGATTGGGAGTTATATTTCAAGATCTTCCAAAATTATATCAGGTATATCCTTTTTGTAATTTGATGTCTACTGTTACTAGCTAAAAACCATTGTCATTGTTTTGATGTTTTTGTGCTAATGTGATATATTTTCAATAATTTGAACTCAGACATGATGACCCACGGTGTGACCCGAACAGTTTTGAGCCTGTTCGGACCATGTTTAGGCTTCAAAATAAAACTTTTCAAGCAGCCCCAAACATGGTAAAACAATTACTCTTGAAATAACATGGCAGCTTCGTTCCCCGAAAGCTGACCCGAACGTGCGTAGCTTTCCAAATTTTAATTCAGCGCAAGGACGGGAAATGTTGGGGCCACACCACCGTGGGTCGTGTCATACTTTAGGCTCAGCTGCTCAGATATTCAGGCGATCGAACTCACTTTCAACACAATCGATAGATTTATGCAACCGATAAAAGTAATCGATGGCTTGAATATCAATTGTTTCCGATAAACGAATAAATAATTGATACTGGGGATCTTTTTAGACAACCTTGATTTATATCGTTTCATTGATTGGACATCAATTTATTGATCAATTACATCGATAAGTACCGTCGAGTTATACAACTTGCACACTCCAGTTACAACTTGCACACCCATAACAAACAGATCCATCTGGTCTTCATTTAACATCGTTTTAAAATTAAATAAACACTGCCAGTGCTTACATGGCGGAGAGGACTCCCAATTGAAATTAATCGCTACTCGGCTGTCCGAGTAGTAGTAGTTGTTTATTATGGTCATGGGTTATTACGTTCAGGTTTAAAATTGGCCGCCCAAATTCATAGACCAATCAAAAGAGAGTTTAAAGGGAAACGCGGAAGAGTGAGCTCCCTCGCAGAGTTATGAATTAAGGTTCGCCTTCGATTTGGAGCCGTCATTATCATTTGCGACGAGCGAAATGTTCAAGATGGTGGTGTGCAAGTTGTAACGAGAGTGCATGTTGTAAAACTTGACGGTACTTGGTGCAAACTAGAACTGTTTCGCCATCCCATGTTTGACTGGAGGTTTCCAAGTAACCCCTTTCGACGGTAGATCCTTTACCCAATTATATAAAAAAGAGAGGTTCAAACTCGTAAAAGATTTGCATAATCATGATACCAGATTTTCTACACAAAACAAGCTTGTTGTGCAAAACAATAGGAACCATTTTGAAGGCATAACCTTCTTAGCTAATGCCACAAAAATTTGGAACGAGCTTCCAAATGAACTCTGTATGGAAAAATCTTTACTTTCTTTCAAGATAAAAGCTAAAAATCATTTCTATGGATGAATTTTGAATACGTAATAATTTTATCATTCCTGTTCTCGTTCTTGTTTTTGTTATTCTTCTGGTCTGTTTGTAGTGGTCCTTCGTGGAAACAATTCTAAAAGCTACTGAATTTTCGAAGTATACCACTCAAAACATATTATGATATTATTGTTTTATTATTATTTTTATTGTTATTAATCACTAATAAGATGATACAATACATTTTTGCTTGTAAGATGAAGTGCAAGTTACTTGGATCAGTGCTTTGTATAGGCGGATCTTTAAATTTATTTTTATATCTTTCCCGATTGCTAAAGAAGCTAGCATGCCATTGATTTTCATCCCCCATCGGAGTTTATCAAATACAAATTAGAGGAATACGTTGAACAAAGTGGGGGAAAGTAAACATCCTTGACAAACACCCACGTTCACTTTGATGTTAGTTTATGTTAATAGTCATAGCACACTCTAAATTATGGTACATGTTTTTGATGGTTTTGATGAATTTAGAGTGGATACTGATTGACTTTAGCATTTTCCAGAGTGCTTCTTCGAGACAGTCCAGGAAACTAGCGTCTTTTTGAGTGTCAAAAACTTACTTTTTTTGCTGTGTTTAACAAAAGAAAGTAGTGAAATATCAAAGGAATTTACCTTCAACGCCTTAAAACCATTGAAGGCAAGTTGTGGTGAAGTTTAAGCTTATAAATATAGATGGGCAACTTGTATCAGCTAGAAAATGATGTATTATTCTTCATCCCCACAACTTGTCTTCATTGAAAACAAAGAAAGAAACATGAATCGTAAGTCTATGAAGAAGAGCCCGCCCGCGCGGTTCGCTTGAACTCTGTCACATGATCCTGTATTTGTTTTTCAATTGATCCTTGATGGTCTACAATCGGTCAAAGAGCCGGAGCCAATGGGCCGCGCTCGCTCTGCGTGTAAAACACCAATCAATTGATTGCCTCAGGTGTACCTTAGTTACTGTGGAAGCCGAACTATGTATCTTTGATGAAGTTTTCTATTTTTTCTTTAATGCTAGTTAACAATACTTGACAGTAAACTTTCCCCAGAATTGATAACAGAGAGATTGCTCCGTAGTTTTCAAGGTCAAGCCTATTATCCTTGTTATGTACCGGTGTAACAACCATTTATGACCAAGCAAGCAGAGTTTTGGAAGTCACTTTGTTTATGTCAAGTGCCACCACCTGCTTTCAGTACCTCTTCTGTGATTTGGTATATGCCCGGTGATTTACCATTCTTTGTCTTCTTTATGGCAGACTCATTTTCGTCTATCGAAATTTGACATATTTTCTTCTTCAGCAGGAGGTTTAGGGATAGTCGAGGTAGCGTTTACATTATGGGGAAATCTTTTGTTAAGATCTCTCTGGAAGTGATTTTTCCAGCAATCCAGAACTTCATTGATGCCCATGTCCATTTTGTCGTGAACAATATTTAGCTGTTTTCGTGGTCGATTTTCTAACCCTCCAACTCTTTGAAACAGGTTATGACTGTTATTCTTCTGATAATCCTCCTTTAGAGTTATGATTGTTTCTTTATGACTATTTCTTGCTTGTTTTGCTTAAAGTTCTGTACTTTCCTTTTCACACCTCGATTTGCTTGTTCATATCTTTCCAAATTAGAAGGGTTTGTTATCATTGACTTTTGGAGATTTCTTCTTTGTTGGCATAGTTGCTCAACCTGCAGTGACAGTTTGGCGGTCTTTCTGTTTCTTTGGATGCCTACAGTCTCTTCTGTTGCATTGTTCGTTATTTTTACAAATTTGTTGTATAGTTCTCCTGTATCGTTGGTGTCTTTGTTCGATAATGGTTCAAATTTACCACTGATTTGAATTTGAAAGTTTGTTTTGGTATCAGTTTTGTCACATCATACCTTTGCGATACAAAATTATTATAAATATATGAAAAACTGCATCAAATTATTATTATAAACAAAATAATGATGTTTATAAGTCTTTGGATGTTACAGTCAGTCAGGCAGGAACTATATCCCAGTTAAAGGAAGGATACCATGAAATCAAATTTGTTGTATCATGAATGTATGTTAGGTTGCACAGGTGTTAGAATGGTCCATAGTCTCGCATCATAATGTGAGATATGATTCAACAGAAAATGTTCTAAAACCTGGCTTGCCTGGGGTTACAATCATTATCACTCAAAAAAAAATCCCCTAAGATCCAAGCATGTGGTCACCCCTTTTTTATTTCTATGTAATTTTAGTCAAATTTGCCATGTAATTCTACTTTTTTTATGCTGTTGATTTTTTCAGGTGATTGACACAAATGGACATGTCTTATACAAGAAAGAAGATGCTACTAAAGGCAAATTCGCGTTCACTACTGATGACTATGATATGTTTGAAGTCTGTTTCCAGAGTGAAGGTGGGTTTATGTTGCTTATAATTAGTTTTATACCAGGGATATAATTTCTTTTCATATTTTGCTCTAACCTATTAGACAGATTTCCAGGGGTTGATCAAATTGCCAAGCTATTATGATGTTCCAAATGGCATACCCAATGGGTTAGCAAAAAATATTTTAAAAATCCAAAATACGTAATATTTTCATTTAAACACCAATATTTATAATGTAAAAATGCAAAAAATTAATAATAGAAATTGCATTAACTCGGTCACATTGATCATTAAAAGAAATCCTTGTAAATTTCATCGGTGCACTGGTGTTGCAACAGTCACACGATAAGTGGAGACTTGGCTTTAATGTCCTAAAAGAAAGAAAAGAACAGCACATTCTAAGAAAATTCATATTGTTTCCCTATAGGAACCCATGGACAAGGAATCGATCGTGAAATTTCACTCGAGGTCAAAACTGGCGTCGAAGCCAAGAACTATGATGATGTAAGTATGATAATATGATTTACAGTTTTGAAAGGTTCATAATAAGGATTACATTCTTTTGGTTTCTTTTTTCGTTGACAGCTTTTTGATGTTTTTTTTAGTAATGCGAGGTAGAAGTATTTTCAAACTACTCTCTGATGTCTCCAATAAAGCTCTCCCTCCCCCTCTAATTAATTTTTTGATATTTTCCATCCAGGACATTCTTATTCAACCCCACTGCTAATTAATTTTGAACATTTTTTCCAACCAATGTTTTTCGAACTCACTATACCTTATTGGGAAAATATTTGGCTGTTACTTATTTTGGGCAGATGGTCCAGGATGGGCTAAAAGGAAATTTGGTAGGGAGTTTAATTTGGCCGTTAAGCAAAAGAGTTTAATTTGGTAAAAATTCTAACAAAAATGGTCTAAAAACACATAATATTCAAAAATTTAATTTGGCGTGAATATAATAATGGCAGGCAGTTCGCAAGAAAAATAAATTTTACCCCTGACTGTCAAATCCGCCAAAATTAGTACCCGTCAAAATTTGTATACTAATCTTATTAAATATTTCCTTATCATAAGGAAATATTTATTAAAACAGTGATTTTTTTCTCCTCCTCCTCCTCCTCCTCCTCCTTCTTCAAGTCTAACGCCGGTTTTAGTCAATTTCGTGCGGTTTTGGTCAATTTCGTGAGTTTTTTTTACACGGAGCGTTCACAGAGGCGAGAAATGTTTCCCAGCCATTAAATTTCGTGAGTCTTTTTGTAAACACTGGATTTTTACTTGAAGAACATTGTTTTCTATTACATGAAAGTTATGATTCATTTA
>JAUJPO010040901.1:0-18362 GCA_032270745.1 Tiaropsis multicirrata | reverse complement strand
TGTGATGAAACACTGAAATTTTGTGATGAAACACTGAAATTTTGTGATGAAACACTGAAATTTTGTGATGAAACACTGAAATTTTGTGATGAAACACTGAAATTTTGTGATGAAACACTAAAATGTGTGATGAAACACCAAATTTCTGTGATGAAAAACCAAATTTTTGGAATGAAACACTAAAATTAATGACGAAACAGTGACATCTGAGGGCCATCGTTTAGAGACCATCAAACCTACAGTAAGCATTCTCAGGCAAGTTACGGCCTGTGCAAAAAAGAGCTAATTTACCGTAATTTTTTTCCACCAATGGCAACCTCTAATCAGCCTTCCAAGATCAAGTCAAATTTGGTAGAACGTTAGGGCTACTAATTGTCTATCGTTTAAACTTCTTTTTTTTGATATTTTGATGATGTCAGCATTGTTTTAAGAAAGAAAGATTTTGCTGATTTCTGCTGACGTAATCAAAAATTTAGATTTTTTTAAATTTAGACAAAAGACATTTCGTACCCCTAACTTTCTGCCAAATTTGACTGGAACTTGATAAATACTTGCAGAGTTATTAAGATTTTGAATTTTTGCTGATGTCATCAAAAACAGTTTTTTCCAATTTTCTTGGAAATGGCTGTTCAAAAAATTATGGCCCAGGCATTTAAAAAAAATATGGAATATTTGCTACCTTTTAAAAAAAATCGGAAGGCTGATTAGAGGTTGCTATTGGTGGTAAAAAGTTACGGTAAATTAGCTCTTTTTTTGCACAGGCCGTAACTTGCCCGAGTTAATCCTGCTCAACAAAAACGGAACGTTGTGTCAACATCCAAAGATTGTTATTTCGCCTTTTCAATGCCAGACGTTATTTGGACGTTAAAACAAGTTTGGAATAAAACTGTGTGCCAGCTAGGTATGAACATAACTGTTGGTATGTCTCTTAGAAAATAAGATACATGTTTGGCGGGATGTTTGGTCAGCTCATCTACACAGCCAATATCTATGTAAGCTTCAGTAGTATAAGAAATCTTACAATTTATTGCTGCCCACATTGCTCCCATTTCACAGTCGTCTAAAAAGAAGAGGATTTAAAAAAATTCTTCACATTGAATTGTGCATATAATATGTTAAAGCCTTCATTATGATGAAAGCCGACAAGGGACAACACAAATGTATATCTATTAATTGTTCGACAATATTCGTATAAAATGCTATAAGGTCTGAATGTCGTCAAAATTTGACGTACCTGTTCTCTTTAAAACAAATACACCACTGTTTCAGCTTTTCTCAATTCCTTAGCGTTGGAGTATTTGACTTCAAAAAATATCAAGAATCGTATGAACACCCCAATGGACCCTCTTCCTACTGGAAAGACAGGCCCAAAAAATCGTCCCCGGTGAACAAAAAGCATAGAAATTCGTCACCACTGAAAAAAGGCCCATCCCCATTGAAAAACGTAAAAACTTTGATATCCCCACTAAATTTTGATCAACTCAAATGGCTCATCCCCACCAATACTTCAAACAAAGAACAATAGAATTTCGCATACCTAGTAGAAAAAAAATCCGTTTTCGATAACCCCGTTGGATTTTTACTTATTCCCAGTGACAAAAAACTTTTCATCACCGAGTCACTGAGACTAGTAGGTGTCATATAACGTCTTTTCCTCAGATGTTATCCAGACGTTAAAATGACGTTCTGATCGATTTTACTAAGAAAAAATCGTCACTCCGTATCCCCCCTGTTGATATAGGGGGTCCGAAATTTTCAATACCTTTGTAAACCCAGGGGGTAAGAATCTGAAGACCAAGGACATCAAGGCGGTGGAGGTTCAAAATTTTCAATATCCTAGCATATCCAAGGGGTAAGAATTTGAGGACCAAGGATATCCAGAGGGATTCGAAATTTTCGGTACGGATATCCAGGGGGATAGGTGTTGAAAAATCAACATCCTCAACCAGTGGGAATATTTTATTCTGGAAAGGTCCATTGTCAACACAATGGTACGTATAAAGAAAGTGTATCATGAAAAAATACCTTTTGGGGTAATAAATCTCGTTTTATCTAAAATATGTCCACCAGGAAATTTGTAGATGGTAACATCAATCTTTTTGCCATAGTTTTCTCTCTGAAACCACCCAAATTTATTCAAAAAAGTCTAAGAAAAAAACAAGAAAACCGATATGAAAGTTCGACTAGCATTGTTTGATCTCGAACGAAATCTTTTTACTGGTCAGGGCTTTCGTGAATCCCTGGTAGCATCGCAAAAACATAAAAATTGAAAATCCCTCCATGGTAGCGTAAGGTGCATTTTTAAAGGTTTTAGATAACAAATAAAATTTTCGGAAAGTTTTGGAAATTTTGGTGAAAAATCACAAGGAATCTCAACGTAGAGTCTATATTAGAAATTTCACCCGTCGACCCCTAACCCCAGTACCAGTAGTTTGATGAATGTGGTAAATGTGGTAAATCTTGGAAAGAAATGAGTTTGACAACCTCGGTCATAAGGTTGTAGACCTTATAAAAATAGCAGAAATTAACCAAAAACATGGTATAACTACTGCCCTCTTAACCTGTATAGCCACTATTTGAACCTCATGTGTGGTCTACTAGGGTTGGAGGTTTGAACTATGTGCTTTTTATTTGGGAAATTTTCCTAAGAAAGCTCAATCATTTCGACCCTTACAACTTTTTAAAAATAGAGACCCTCTTAACCTATAAGAGAAACGTAAAATAGAGACGTTGTTAACTTTTTTTGCGACCCTTCTCTTAGAGAGACTTTGGAAGGTTTACATTTTCTTTAGCATCAGAGGGGAATTTTGCCTGTTTGAAAAATTTATAATAAGTCTGCTCTTAAAAGCGGTCTTTTTGCATATGGTAGCAATAGCTGACCTTATTTACATCAATCTTTGAACGAATGAGCAAATTTGTAAAAGTCTACAGACCTTTCAACCGTAATTGGAGGTGGAATTTATACAACAGGTCTATTTAATCCCCTCCCAACAGTTTACCTAAGTGGTTTTTTTATGCTGCGTGAATACGTGAGATTAGGTTGCTTTTAGAGACAGTGCGCGAGTTGCTGAATTTCTCAATTTACCCGATTTGCGTGAAAATAATTTAATATGCGATTATAACTTACACCATCTTCATCAGGGACCGTTTTATAAAAGCTAGCAATTTCAACACCATCCATGCTCAATTGCACATAAACAAGTTGACAACCTAAAATAAAAATTAGGGAAATTTCTTACATGATAATTTAAACATATAATTCATCTGCCAAATTGAGACCATATCGTTGTAGCATGAGATAAAGACAAAGATTTTGGCACCATTAGAAAGCCATTTTCATACTCTTTCTAAAAGCATTCGGTTTATATGCATTGAAATAAAGTGGTTTTGAGCTATAGCCAAATGACTTGGATGTGATAAAACCACTAAGGGTTAAAACAACGTTCCGTGCCTGTTGGATTTAATAAAATCACTGTCTGAACAAGTAACAACAATAACGATTACATATAAATTTACCCTTATTATCACTCCTGGCAAAGTGTGCTCCATATGTATACGGATAAATTATGGAGTTGTCTGGAGCACGCATAGTTTCAACATGATTTGGAAAATTAAAGAAACCAATGCCATCGATTACACATTTTTTTGTTTCAATGGGTCTGTAATTGTAACATGTGACTTGGTAGTTGGGTATAATCTTCTTTACTTCTTTCTTCCTCCCTGTGTAAAAAAATATTCTAAATCTATGGCTGTTTGAAAGGTTTGGGTACGTCTTATGTGAATTCACAAAAAAGAAAGGGTCAACCTTCAGACCATTTCGAGGATTTTGTTTCAAAAACCTTAGAGACTATTTCCTTATAGACTATTTCCTAACTTTTAAAAACATTTTCAAAATTAGGACTGCAATGTTGAAAAAGTCACCCTTACTGCACGCACCCTTGGGCCAAACGGAGGTTTAGGCAATCATTATCTATAGATCAAGAAATGTTTTTTTAAGTAATTTTATGTTTACTTAGGGTCTGAAATCACTTGGTTATTACGTGATCCGGATTGTCACAACGGTTATGCGAGAGGTGGATTCGCTCCGTTTTGCACAACTTACCGATTTTGAAACTAGCGCCTTACCACTTAGGCCACGGCTTTCCCAAGGCTTACTCACCTTTCTTGAAATATTCCTCTAGTAGATACGTTGTGTTGCAATATTTCGGATACTTTTTCGCTAAGTAAATGAAATAAGAAGAATATCAGTGGATGTTATAAATGCCTTATCTGAAGAAGAAAAGAATTAACAACAAAGCTTTTTTTGAAAGTGAATAAATTTTTTCCGATTAATTATTTTTGTCCGACTAAAACTTTGTCCGAATATAACTTTGTCCGAATATAACTTTGTCCGACTAAAACTTGTCGAAATAAAACTTTGTCCGACTGTAACTTTGTCCAAATAAAAATTTGTCCGACTGAGTTTTGTGATAAGGTAAGGTATATGAACGAAAGCACTTACGTTTTTTCACTAGTCCACTTTCGATTTCATCCTGAAAAAGTAAATTCAATATTTTTTTTGATTTCATGATTTTGTTTCATTGTTTTGCTTTCTCAATCTTATATGTAATATCAACTAGGAATGCCTTATTATTCTTTTTTTTTTCTATTTTCAAGCAACCACCAAGCAAGGCAAAAACATGAAATCAATATTTTTAAAGAATAGGAACACCACAACCAATAGATTGGTTTCATTTATTTCTAAACCATGTGGTCTAGAATTAAGTCATTTTATATAAAAAAAATCACGTTGTTATCTGCTGGGTAAAAGGAGATCTGACTTAACTTCATTTGAGAACAAATAATATCGCCGAGGATGGATGCAGAGGCGGATACAAAAGGTACTCAAAGAATTTTGAGGGAGAGTGTTGACTTCCATATAAGGAATAATGAGCAAAAGCAACACTCTCCGTCAAAATATTTTAAGAACCTTCTGTATCCGCCACTGGATGGAATGAAGATTCTTACACTTTGTGCAATAAGGCAGAAGATACACACCATCGTAATTGTTGTGCCTACTGTTTGACTTGACATTATAAAATATGTGTTGAACTCCATATAAAGAATATTGACAACAGCAACACTCAAAGTTTTTGAGAACCTTTTGTATCCATCTTTGATAAGTACTTTAAAAAACATTTTCTCGTTTCATTCAAAAACACGAATCCAACTCTTTTATACCAAATTACAGGATAAGGTGGGATGGTAAAAAGGAAAATAAGAATAAGAGGGAAGTAATTAGCTAAATCAGTGACGTGAACAAAAACGAAAATGAAAGAAAAACAAATCCAAACACAATCCCCAAAAACGATTAGCGAGTGATTCATTAACCATGTTCATACTGTCAACAAAAAGGATTAATTTAAACCACATTGTTTGAAATCTTATTGAATCAATATTAGAAGATTGTAGTTGATAATTGTTATGGTTACTCCACACTAATTGCACAGATAATGTTTTATTGTATATTAGCTTTATTACTTTATTACCCACACATATAATGAGTGCGGGTCTAAATGTATTTTTGATTGTACCAAAACGTCACTGTAATAATTTGGAAGACGCTGAAATTTGGTAGAAGAAATATGGTTCCTAAGCAACTTCAATCTGAAATGAAAGCAACCCTACCTACTGGAAGAATAGTTCCAAAAGCCGTTCGCAGTGGAAAACTAACAGAGAAATTCCTCCCTTTGCAAAGAAAGGAAAGCCCATCTTCATTAAAAAACAAAAAGATTTTGATTTTCCCACTGAATTTCGGTGAACTAAAATCCAATGTGTCGTCTCCATTCATATTTTGAACGAAGAACAATAGATTTATTACCCCAGTGGAAAACAATTCCGATAAATTTGATATTCTCATTGGAGATGTGTCTCTTTATCCTTAACCCGACCGACAAAAAGATACCACTGGCTCACTGAGTTATCTCGGCTACTTTTTAACTAGCAGTAACTTTCGTTAAAATGCCACCGCAACAAAACAATTAGATAAATGAGACTTTTGTACCTTAAGTGGAACTACGATGTAAAAATAGTAGATAACCAACTACCTCTAGAAGGCACTTGCTCCCAAGAAAGCAACCATTGTTCTTCTATTGAAATCAACACTCTATTAAAAAGCTGTGTGTGCTTTTAGCTCGATTATGACACACTTTTTGGCATACACTGAATTGATAGAAAATTTGAATTGCTATTTACTACAAATGCTGCAGATTTTGTCTAATTTTTCAAAAAATAAAGGTATCAATCTTTAGGCAAATTGAATAAGGATCGGCCTAATACCACTTAAGTTTGATCTGGATTAAATAAACGCTGATAAAAATCTGTTATCTGAAAAGTATATGTGTGCTTTGAACTGCGATATCTCACGAATGAAAAGTGCATGAAGGTTGTCTGATACAAAATAAACAGATGAATATTTATAAAACAACAATATCTAATTCGAAAATACACTTTTTTCGAACCCAAATTTTGGAAAGCTTTACACCACGTGATCGATTCTGTCCAATAGAAATTGCAGATGAAGCAAATTTTTTTATTTAATTGCACTTTTTACGATGCAAAATGTCATTAATATTTTTACAAGCGTAACACGGATGTTTTTTGAGGATCAAGGCAAGTTGGTTATCTATTATTTTTACATCGTGGATTTAATTTCTGATATTGTGTGATTGTATCACCACCCTGGCAACCTCATGCTAATATAGCTGCTATGATCAACTGAGTTTTGAACAAAAATATATAATTATATGATAGACTTTGCTTTATAGCAGTTTCATAGCTTTTCAATATTAATTTCTTCAGAGCGCCTCGAGACCGTTGAACCAACCCCGGCTCGAACCACTTAAATACTTTGGTCAGTGATTCTGAACCTACCTCGCTATCCACTAGGCTACCGAGTTATTACCAAAATGCGAATATTCAAACAATTTAAAGAACGACAAAAAGCGTTCTGAGCATTTAGCGAAATCTCTGATTGATATCATACCGCCATATTGAACTTGAAGAGAATGGAAAATTTTAGACTGCACACATCCCCTTTCGTTATTCTGATTTTATCGTAAATTCGAAAAATAAAAAATGAGATGCGTGCAGCCTAAGGAATCCGGGCTTATAACGAATTTGATCCGGTCCACAAATTACGACACCGGGTAGTCAATGTAAGAAAGTTTTCGAGAAGCTTTTCCAGCTATCTCATGCGAAACTACCTATGCCATCCTCGCTCGCTTTAGGCTCGCTGCGGCGGCAAAAACAAAACTTGACACAAAATCTCTTTTCTTTTAAGTCATCTAGCTCACATTTAACATATTTCATCAAACACATCAAAGTCTTGTATCTTTATCATGATCAAAATCATCTCACAGAGAGATAAATGAGATCATTCAAATTTAATTACAAAATATTTCTTGACACGAGAATCCGCTTAATCCTTATGAGGAAGGAAAACATTAAATATCATCGTTTTAACGGTGATGAATTACAGAAGGCACTCACACGGACGGAGTGTTTTAACTTCCATATAAGGAATGAGGGTAAAAACCGCACTCTTTGTCGCCGCTGGTCTCAATATAGTTTTTTCTTATAACTGGAAAGCAGAGACGGACAAAAAAAGAAATTTCACGGAGAGTGTTGTTTTATCCATATAAGGAATGAGGGCAAAAACCGCACTCACCATCGGACGTTTCTGAGTACCTTTCCGTATCCACGACTTGAAAGGAAACATTAAAAATCATCATTTTAAAGGTAGTGAATACCTCACCGCTGGTTTCAATATATTTTTTTTTCTTATGACGATGGTTTCATTTCTTCCTCTACAGGCTAGCCGAGACCAATACATATCTGTTACTTTGAAATTATTACTCGCGGAATAAATTGATTCCTTTCAGGTTTTCCGATTAAAGGCTATTACTCGGGTTTTCGTAGAGATCAAAATTTCAGTTTGCTATTGAATTTAATATTTCCCCTGAAACTTCAACGATTTCTTCTTTCCCTATGTCTTTTAAAAGCAATTAATGGCTTAAACAAGGCGCTTAATCGAGATTTCTTCTCCTCAGGTCGTCCAGGAAAATTGAAAAAATCAAATAACAGAGAAGGATACAGAAGATAACCAGAGATTTTGAGGGAGGAGAGTGTTGACTTCCATATAAGGAATATGAGCAAAAGCAACACTCTCCGTTAGAATTTTCTGTTTCCGCCACTCGTTATTATCAAATTTCATTTCATTCTTCACCCACATGGTTTTGGAAGATTTTTTGGAAGATTTTAAAATCATGCAAAGTATTCTGTTTCAAGAAAAAAATGTTGTTAACTGTCTTGCAGCGTTGTTTAGAAAAAACAATCTCAATTGAAAATCAGTAGCATGCATGAATAGTTTCAAATTATTTAGAATTTTAAAACAAACAAACAAATTAAAACAGATAAACAGACAAACAGACAAACTGCTTGTGAAACAAATATTCTTTATCATTTTTGAAAAATGAATAGTGTTCAGTCTTAATGGCTTATCTAGTTCTTTGCTAAAATGTTGGATGGAAGAATTTTTACCGAATATTGATCTATAAATTTTTACTAGATTTACTTTTTGAAAAATTTGTTGTTAATTGATGGCAAAAAATTGTATTCACCTTTCGCAAACGAAGAAGAAATGTTTATTACTGCAGTATCGATTTTAGCACTGAGTTTGATCTACGGTAAATACTCCATACTTTTTGGTTAGGGGGTGCTTGGCCGTGTGTCACTGTAATTCATTCCAAAACCTCTTAGCTAGCGCGACGGTAACGAATGAGGACGGTTGTTTGGGTAGACTAGCAAGCGTCTGGTTTTCCTGAGACACAAAACGCGGGAAATGTGCTTATAAAGTGATGCGCGCGGGCGGGAAAATATTCTTATAAAAAAAACGGTTTGTAAAACCAGTGAACGTAGTGAGCGTGTTGCAAGCGGAGCTGCAGTGAAATACAACGGCTAGTTACTAGTCTATTGCTTGGGGTCCCTATTTGGCCAGACAGAGACCATACAGTATCAGTCGAAGCTCTAATTAGCGGAAACCATCAGGAATTCAACTTGGTGTCCCACTAATTGGAGCTTTCCGCCTTTTGGAACGTTTGGTAATATAAGCTCTAAATTCGGGGGAAAAGAATCTGTCCGCTAATCAGAGCTGTCCGCCTTTTCTGGGGTGTCCGCTAATTGGAGCTTCGACTGAATGATGGGGTGATTTGGATTCATTATTTCAAGTGTGACTAATTGCCTGATTGGAAACTTTTAAAACGAGATCTTGACAAGATAGTAATGTTTTGGTGCTTGAATTGTGATTTTGTGACGATTTCTGCTCATATTTGGTTTAACCATGTAATTTAAACTCCTATAATTCGAAATTTCGTACAATTCGGACAAATTTTTGGTCTCGTACGAGTTATAATCAAACTTAATCAAACTTGTATAATTCGAAAACTCATGTGATTCGAACAAATGTTCTGGTCCACTGGGAATTCGAATCACATGAGCTTAACTGTATTTGGTCACTTTTATGATGCCTGGTGAACCTAAAAATTTATATTTTGTCGCGTGGTTGCGTGATACGGGAACCCACTGGAGGACTCGTATATCTCTGGAAGTCTTAATTTGTTTATCAAAGAGTACTGTCAAAAATGAATGGATTTTCTTTTCTAGGCCGTTCTGGAGCAAACAAAGTTAGCGGAAAATGGACAATTCTTCAAACGCAACCACTCAATAGCAGAATCAACAACGTTCAGAGTTCTAAATTTCAACAACTGCTAAACAGTACAACTAAAATTGGCACTGGTATTAAAACAAGCGACTCTAAAGGACATTATGCACATGGTGAGTCAACAAAGAAACACTCAACATTAGCAACAGTTGAAGAAAAAATACCAACAGAAAAGACAACAAACCAAAAACACTCAACAATAACAGTTGAGGAAAAAGTACCAACAGAAAAGATAACAAAATATTCAGAATCAAACATTATCAAAGCGTTTTCAAACTTCTCTACCAACTCCATTATCGATCAATTTGAAATCAAAGATGGGGATGATAATAACATTGAAACACTGGCAAATTATAGCGGAGATAACATTAATTCAACTAGTATTTCCAATAACCAAACTGTTGCTGATTATTTGGGAGATAACATATCGGACAATAATTTGAGAGATCAAATTCTCAATAGAGCTGTATCAGAAGAAGCTATTGGAGCCGAACGCAAATTAGCCAACAACTTAATGGACCAGAAAAATGATCTCCAAGTAAACACTCACCAAAATCCATCAACACCTTCATCACGTGATCAAGTCACATTCCCAAGTAATAAAACTTTACCTCCGTTTTCCAATATGAGCTGGCGTAAATTGTACAACCAAAAAGAGTTGCCAAGTCAACTGTCTTTACGATCACAAGAAAAGGACATTATGCACCAACGAAAACAGAATAAGACATCAAACAACGGTAGCAACAAGAACAATGTATCTTACCTTAAACCCACAACGAAATGGCTGCCACTTTGTTGTCGAGATTCGTTGATTGCACCATTTTTTACATACAATCTGCATATTTTTCCTCCTCCTTGCTGCAGATTCAAGCAATATTTCGCTACGCTCCCGCATTGCTGCAGATACTTTGAAGACCCTGATGATATCGCATCGAAAGGAGACCCAGAAGCGGATTGATGAAACTTTCCAATAGAAAACTAATACAATATCACATCCTCTTGTTGTAGCAACTTCAGAAGCGGATTGATGAAACTTTTTATATAGAAAACTGTTGCATACATACCATACCATCTCCTTGTTGTAGTGATTCCAGATATCTTCGACCACTCAGCATACACAAGATGGTTTTTTCAACATCTTTACATTGTTTTAAGGCCTAAACCCCCTCTGAGAATTATTTGCCGAAGGGAAACTATTCTCAATTTTTATTAATTTACAGTACATTAGTGTATGACCAAACTAAGAAAATTCTGAATTTCTTTTTGAAAAATATTTCTATAGCAACCGGTGAAAATGGGGGATTTGAAATCTTTAGACCGTGCCCTGGCAAGAACTCAGGGCTCACCGGAGGGTTATATAACTTCAAAGTTTAGACAAAGACACTTAAGATGTATGCCTACAAAATGAGCGGAACAGATTTTTCAATGATTCTTTCAGTTTCGTGACATACACGGTGTGCGGAATTTTGCCCAAATATTTTTGTCACTTGTTGCCGTTGAAAAAAAAAATTGAGCCAATATTAATATGCTTCCGATATTTACGGTATTACGGTATTAGCCATCTTTTTTATCGGTATTTCAGGATCTGCCTAAAGAAACTAATGGTATTACGGTATTCAGAGCTTTTCACGGAACCGGTATTTGACCTATAACTTAAACGGTATTTCGGGATAAAATATATATATATCGGTATATTTAGAGACTTCGTGTGCTTTCTAATTCAAGGCCGTTTCAGCCAATCTAGAGGCTGAAAATTTTCTTTACAAAATTTTCTTGGCCCGTACACCATGGTGGGACCTCCTTAGATGCTATAGATAAACAAACCTTTTTTATTTTTACGTTTTGTGTCCGTCTTTGTATCCACTTTGTAAAGGGCATGATGCAATCTAAATTTTAAACATTCCAGCTATGCTGCTTCAAGGTTTGCTAATCCAACTTTGCAATGTTTCACCGACTTCAATTTAAATCTTTTTCTTGATGATAATTACATTTTTTAAACAGTTCATAGATTTATTGGGATTTCTTTGGATTTTTTTTTACTTTTAATAAGAGTCTATTTTAGCCATTGTAGAGGTTTTATTTTTCAAAATTTTCTTTGCCCGTTGGCCCCAACCGGTGGGGCCTCCTTAGACACTAAATTTGGAATAAAATATTACATTCTTAACGCCCTAATTTGTAAAGAGTTAAACTTGCATATTATTAACTTACTTACTTACTATTGATTTACTAAATCTGATATAAAGAAATGTCAGGTATCTTCAATAGAAATATCGAGCCATATCGAAAAACCTTCCATAAATCACGTCTAATGTTGAGGTTTTTGCTCAATATAATAAGAACACTGACTCTGTGCGCCATGGGTATTCAATGGGGTTAAAAAATAGCCTCTTTTAGGTAAGTTTTGACCGTAATTGTAGTAATTTCTAACGGTACCGGTATTTGGCAATTTTTTTTACGGTATTACGGTATTTCATGAAGAAATTAACGGTATTTCGGGATTCGACACTCTCGGAAGCCCCCCACTATTGAGTAGGTAACGATATAGTATTTTTAGTATTTAATCACAGCATGCAAAGATTTCAAAAGACGAATCAATTTGAGGGATAAACCAAGTATTTCCAGTACTTCCCACAACAACTCTACTCAAGGAACATGATCAAACGCCTTCACTAAACTCAGAAATAGGATCCATGATTCGAGACCATGTTCTTTTCACTTCTTCATGGCCACTTTTAACAGTGAATACCCGTCTACACAACCGTGACCTGGGCGTAACCCAATAACTCTCAAGTTAAAGGAGAAAGCCCCTGCTACACTAGGCCTCTGGTCTAAGATTCAGCAATCGGGCGAAGTCTACCGTGGAGTATGATAGCTAATATTTTGTGAGTCTCTAAAAGTATAATGCCGTGGTAGTTACCAGGCCTACTAAGGGCCGCCCTTTCTTTGGAAGTATCTTCAACAAACCCTTCTTCCATTCTGAAGGTGGTTTTTAAGTCTCCCAAAATTCTAAGATTGCAGTTTTTAAGAGTGTTTAAGTGTCTTCAATTTCGACTAATAATTTCCATACACATGGTAGGATCCCAGAATCACCAAGGGCTTTTCTCCTTAAGCTTACGAGTAGCCTTGATGATCTCTTCATCGTAGGGAGGGTGGTCAATGCCGATAGCTTCTTCCTTTCCGGGAAAAAGATTCAGAACTATGGCATCAAAGGAGGGTTGACGACCATATAACTTTCTGAAATGGTCTTGAAAAACGTTAGCGTTCTTTTTCCGGGGATTGCATATACTTGACTTTGTTTTATTTAGACCGCATTAACTCTTTCAGGACCGCCAGAAAGAGAAAACTTCGGGATTCTAGCAATTGACAAATGAGAAAGTTTGCAGGGCGTTTTCTCACTAATGAAAAGACTTGAAACCGTCGTTTTCGTTTTAATCAAAAGTAAATTCTATTAACTTACAAGAAAATGCAATTTCAAAGCGATTAAAAATTTCTATCAGAGGCTATAAGGTGAAGAAGACGTCGTTCCAATAGGAACGATTTTAGCTGGGGCGGTACCGAAAGAGTTAAGTTGGTTAATATTATCCAATAAAATTTCCTGTGTTTTTGAACATTGCCAGTATTTCTTTCCTCAATTAAAGGTAACAGCTTAGTTTCAACATTACTGAACCATCCTGATAAAGACTTTTTCTTTCGAGATAAATTACTACGAGATAATCGTCTATACGAGATACGCGTTGATCGATGGTTTTGAATCGTTTCAATCCAGTCTAATTTCGTTATGACCTACAACCTTGAACTTTCTTTGTCAACAATTCAACCACTGCCATATTATATGTGTCTTTTTCATTAGTCGTTGTTGAAAATTATTGGTTAATTCTGAAACAATAAATAAAATCAGAAAATCATATGTCACAAAGTTGGCTATGTTTTCAATTACATAGTGATAATCCATCACTTAATGTCAAAAGTGCACACAATTTTTACGGGAATCTGTCAGGAAAATAACCTATCTAGCACATTAAGGTTCAGATCAGTGTTCAACACCCAGTTATTAATGAGGTTAAGTACCGGAGATAAATCACGACGACAAACGAAAATCGTTTAGGCTAGTGCGTTTTAACCAATCACGTTTCGTATTTTTACTAGCCTATTATACTTTCCGTTCGTCGTCGAGATTTATTAACCTCACCTTTTTTTTCAACAAATTTTGAAAAGATCGAAATTTTAATGAAGTGAAAAATTGACATATCATTAGAAAGCACACTTTCTACGATTTTGTTAATAATATAAAAATTGATCATGGACTAAAGAGAGGTGGAGCAAGGGATGTAAACAAACCAGAAATTTGTTTTTTTTGTCAACATACCTACACTGTAGTTGTTACAGCTGTTTAAAACTACGATTGTGTTTCAGCTAAATCTCACAACACAACGTTGTTGCATTTTTGTAACCTTTGTTTATTTGTGGAAAATGACTCGATTACGATAAGTTTACATCGGTGACTTTTGAGTTTCCAGATTTTCTGATCCACATATAGAATCTTTAATTGTTCAAAACATATCATACTAGCTTTATGTGAAAAGTAGGGTTTGGTACAGGCTTAATGATAAACTTTAGTTTTACGTCAAAACAAATCCAAACCTTGAACCAATATTAAACCACTCAAAATGTTATCTAGCTTTTCAAACAGGAATCTCTACTTAAAGTCAAAATTACATTAAGGAGGCACTATTGAATGACAATGTAACCTATTTAATTAAAGGTGCTTGAAAACGAGACCTTCATTAGTATTACTAAAGACACAGTAGAAAGGATTTTCGTGTTTTGTCCGTTCAGACAGTTTTTAAGAGTTTTCACTGAGCACGCATATATAAACAAAAACACCAGAAGACTACAAAGAAAAAAAAACTTTAATATTAAAAATACGATACAAAAATATTTGTAGACACAAAAAAATGGTACGTTTCTAGAGTTTTAAGGACAAAAATGAGTTTAAAAAATTCAAAATATTGTAAAAAAAAGAATTGTGCCGGCTGTCCACTATCCAATAGTGTAGGATGATTGCCAACCCAGTATAAACATGCTGCGTATTATAAGAAGAATGAAAATTCAAGTCTGAAAGTTCTGAACTGTAGTGTAAACTGAGTTGTAAGTAAACAAAATATGAATTGGATAGATCAATTGAATATGGTTCAATGATTATTCAAAAGATTTGAATAAAATATAGATGGTGCTTTTGAGTGGATCAAATCACAAAGCTTCTAGATTATTTCAAGCTTGTAAACACATCTCAAGATCTAAGCACAAAATTCAGACATACGAAAAAAAAGGTGACAGTTTAAAAAAAAATATCAATCTCAAATTAGAACTACTACTGTTGTCACGATTATAAAAAACTATAAATTAAATTATAAATATTTTTTCTGTTGTGTAACTTTTTTCTCTTATACCCAAATGAAAGAAAACCAAAAAGCCTTTATCCAGCAATGCTCCAGCTTGTATATGCGAAGAGTTCATTCAACACCGCAAAAAATATCATCAATATTTTCGCCATGAAAAATATAAAAGTGGTCGTATTGAAAACCAGCTCAATGCAAGTAAAAAATATCAAGGTTGCGTCTTTGAAGTTGAAGGTGGCGCCATTCTCACCTAAATTGTTTATTTTCTGTTCGAAATGGCGCTTCAATCATTTTCTAGCAACCAAACATTTCTTGTGATGCGTATGTCATGTATAAAAATCCATCTTCGTCTTTTTCATCCTTATAAACTTCTTGTAAGGTAGTGGACATACTTGCTAAACTTTTGTTATTGACGATCAGGTAGAAAGATTGTGTTGGTGCCAATGACATACGATTTCTAAATAACAAAAAAAACATTATTTTTAAACAAGGAAAAACAAACTTCTTAATCCATGTTAACTTTTACATTTTCCTATTAAGTTTTATTTGGCATCATGTTGTCACTGATCTTTGGGATATATGATCTTCTACAACAATCGGATTAAGCATCTATGCATCTTATACCTACCTGTATTACTAGAAATTAATAACCTGATATTCAGATGACGGTGATATTTTCTATCGGTACGCTAAAGCTCTAAAGACGCGATGAAAATACACCATCTGACGAGTTTGGCTCATTTTTTGTGTGGGGACAGTGCTTCTTTCGAAAATTTAGTTATTTTCATCGCGTCTTTAAGACGAACGTCAGGTTCATGTTATAAATTAACGAACTAATCTATTACTAACGTATTGGATAGATATCGATCAGCTAAATTGTGTAAGGTATTTTGATTTGATCAAGGACAAACGCAGCTCCCTTAAACCAACATTCATTTATAACTGAATCGAATTAAAATGTCTGCTAAACCGGCCAACCATAATAGGACCACAAGAAAAGCTTGAAAATTCAAGCGAAGGAAGGACTGTTAGAATAAATGTGCAGGAGGTATTCAACATTCATAAAATGATATCACGATAACAATAAAAAGTTTTGAATTTTGACTAGGTCTCTCAAATAGTGGAGCCGTGTTCAATTTGTTTTTGAAGGGGTTGGCAATTGTAGCCAGTGAGCATCAAGATATATTCGTGTTAAAGATATACCGTTATACTGGACCCTGTTATCTGATTGTAGACAAAGGTATGTGTATAAACAGAAGTCCAAAGGTACAAAATACAAAGTAGGACAATAGAGCAATGTGTTGTATCAAGCATTTGAAATTTTTGTTTACATTATGTTCATTGATCCAAGTTACATAATACTTGAAAAAAAAAGACCCAGGCCTTAAATAATAATTTTTTTAAATTTGAATTTAAAAATTTGGACATATTTTGTTTCATCAATGACGTCAAAAACGTTAGAGTAATAGACATTTTAAATTCACGATAAAAATGTCTATTATTCTAAAAATGACGTTACATGATTATATAACTTGACAGAGTGAAAAATCAAAAGGCTAATGATAGATAAGGGATCGTTATTCAAACAACAAAACTGTTTTCTCATGCCAAATAAAAAGACATTCAAAAAATAATTTTTGTTCTATAAACAGGTGAAAACAGATTTTTTTCCGTTTGTATTCTGTCCCTGCAGCTTTTCATTTCTCACAATGATGGTGATGTAAATCCTATTACAACAAAGGAGAAGTTTTTTCAAATTTTGACCTCAGTTTTCCTTAACACTTAGAGTGCTTATACAGTTAGCAGAAAAAAGTTCTTATTTAAGAAACCACCATTTACACGTTTCCACCGGTTACTGAAGGGTTAAATCAACTTTGTTTGGGAAGAAAATAAATAGACAAATGTTTGTCAGAAAATACTCCCTACAACTCCTTTATTGACAATGTAAACATTAATGGATTATGGTTGAAGAGAAGTTCAGTTATGACTTTACCTAATACCTTTGAATTCTTTCTATTTATTGAGGGGTGTAACCTTTAAAGGTCACACCTAGTCATCATGTAATAAAGCAGTCTCCCTTAGTAATGAGAAAGCCAGTTAAGCTTATCTATCATTATATCTAACTTCAAAATTACTCTTATTGTCATCATGCTTAAATTCCCTAATGTTGTCAAGAGTGGTTGCTATGTTGTTATATTTTAATAGAGATGATTTTGATGTAATAACTAACACGTTATCGCCAAAACAAAGATGGTAGCTACTTTTTAATAAGATGACTTGAAATTGATTAGTAATGAGAAAAAAAACAAATTAAAGTATTTTGAGCTCATCCTCTCTCCTATGAGACTTTGAAGAAACTAAAATTATTTTCTGAACAAACAAGAATACTGCAAAAAAAAACTCACCTAATAATTGTTACGAATTGACTCATTGTTAATTCTTGAGGTACTAAAAATTTTGTTTTGTCTAACATTGGGAGTGACTTTTCTTTGTGGTATCTTTCAACAATGACCTAAAGATAAATGAACCAAAAGATAAAAGAACTAGAGGAAAACAGCTTATTAATGAAATAAAATAGAAATAAGGAAGGTACAGTGTCTACTTCATGAAACACAATGACTTTAAATTTATCAATATCAAATGTAATCCTTACTGGTATTTTTGAAGGAAACTTTGCACGAATACCGGCTACTTCATCTCTCCGGCTTCCTAAATTTTAAACAAAAATGTTGTCTGAAATCAAATTTGCAGAAGAAAAATTGGGTAGATGGGCTATGTTTTAGAGCTTGCTTACCAGGCTAGGCCTTACAGACGTTTCCATACTTTATTAGAACTTTTTTTTGCATACATGATAATGAAGGGTAAAGCATGAAAGCAAACCATATTCTAGAAAGAAAGGATAGACAGTATCCGATGGAAACTACAGAAAGGTTGTTTTTGCAACAAATAATTTGTGATAATAAAATCCTTAAAGGGATATTTCGGTTAAAATTGAGTTTTTTTAATCATGAACGAACTTAGCGTCTCTTACTCCATTAAAATACATATTTTATTTTGTGCTATCGACCTCCATTGTTTACAGAAAGACCCATGCTTTTTTAGTTCACTTTATGTTTGTGACGTCGTGGTTGCATAAAGTTCTCTATGAAAAGGCTTGTTTTAGATGAGAAAAGCTGATTTATACAGACAATTTTAAAGTTTTT
>JAUJPO010040890.1:0-18365 GCA_032270745.1 Tiaropsis multicirrata | reverse complement strand
TGGTCAGGAGCTATGGCCAAAAGACTTGGGGTTGGTATTTTGGCCTTTTCAAGACGACAATTGTCGTCTTTCGTGGTCTAAGGGTTAAGTTAAATCAGTCATTTTGCTATTCTGCTCTCCAAAAAAATTGTCTCTGGAAAAATGCAAATAAAGGATGAAATTTTGTTGAAATAAAGTATGATGGTCCGACTTTTACAGTCCAAAAAAAACTTTTCTCTTGGCACTGACCGGAAACAATGATATTTTTATCACTCATATTAAATAAGGATTTGACTATCTGTTCGCCCATTCATTCTTCACCCCTTCCTCTTATTCTTTTCTTTTTGATCTGTTGGCCTTTTTTTATTTTGATCTGTTGGCCGACAATGACGTCATCTCCTAGAATCGGCCAACAGATAGTTTGAAGAAAATTTGCTCGCCTAGAAAAAAGGATCTGTTGGCCATTTTTAGAAAATAAATGTCTCCTGGAAAATACCAACAGATATTTCTTAAAAATGGCTCACCGGCTGCTTCTGCCTTTTGGCCTAAAATATTTGCAAATACATTGAAATCTCTTGACTTTTACCACTATGTAGATGACAAAACTTGTTAAGATGCATTTTCATCTTCAATTGTCCATATCTTTTGCTCAGTTGAGGTTTCTTTCACAGAATCTTCACTAAATGCAAGCTCGAAGTTTCCAGAATGAATAAAACATGTAAGGGGCCTTGATACTTTACAGAACGGTCTCAGATTAGCTTTCCAAAGGCATTCAGTGTCGTCTGTGAAATTGCCAAGCTTGCCGGCACGGCTGCTCAATATTCGAAAAACAACGGATGAAACTTTCGCGTGCGCAGATTTAATGTCGCGCTGTAAATGCCCTTCGCTAGGCGAAATTAAAAAAATTTCTCATTCGCTAAAATAATTCCCGCCATAAATTTAATTTTTTTTTCTCTATACAAATTGCATCGAAATTAATAATTGGCGAATAAGCCGAATAATTTTTGAAAAATTATTTGGCAAATTTGCCTGATTTTTGGACCCTGTCAGACCAAAAGAAGAATTTCTTGTAGTTTTTGGAAAAAACTGCTTAACATTTCCCACCCAATCAAAGCAATTGTTGGATTTTGAGAACCTGTCAGAGACTTCAGAGCTTTAAAACAGGTATCATGATCGTGATCGGTGGCACGTCCCCGTACCCTCTGGTGCTATCATCCTTATTGTCTGCAAAGTTTAAGTGGATTTGTTTAAACAAAGAAATCCCCCATATTCTCATAAAAGATGGGCCCATCTTTTGTGTTTAAAATATCAACGTAACACAGATTTTCTCTCTTTCTACATCCAAATACGCTTCTTTTGGGCTATAAATGACTATGCATAGATGGGCGCTATTGGTGCGCATGGTAAATTTGCTTCATGCCCTAAATGGCCCGAGTTTACAAAAAAATGCCCGGAAACGAGTCTTATATGGCATTTGACACTTACCTTAATGGAAGAAATTTTCGCGGCATTTAATTTCGCAGTTTTGGGTGTCGACCGCGAAATTAACTTTTAATTAATTATTTTTTTTTTCTCTTTAGTTTTATTTTTCAGCTATAGTTGTACCATATTTTAATGCCGAAAATCTCATATTTTGTTGCAAATTATTTTACTGCTCACCCGCGAAATTAAATTCCGCGAAAATTTTTTAATGGCCTCTGAACCGCGAAATTAAATGCCGCGAAAATTTCTTCCCGCGAAAATTTCTTCCCTTAAAGTACAAGCTTGTTAGGTAGAGGAGGAATTTCCAATACCGTTATTACAGGAGGAAATTTAGTTCGGACAGAAATCGGGGTTTCAAAATCGGACCCTTACAGTGCACTGCAAAATTTGCTGAAAACCGACCCTTACAGTGCATTTTTTGGCCATTTTCCCCCAGTTTTAGCAAAGATTTTCAAAATTTTAGGTATGACAAGGGGTTTTTCCCAACAGACACACAACAATGTTTCAATATATAAATAACGTTCTGACGTTAAAACAACAATATGTTTCGACAACGTTCTGTGTCTGCTGGCTTGAAGTTAAAAAAAAGATTTTCCTTAGAATTTAATATATTTACAAGCAAAGTTTAGGAAAACCCTAAGACGAATCTAAACGGATTAGAGCAGACCTTACGCCCCCCCCCACTCCTTCAAATCTTACAGTAACATAAACCAAAAAATTCAAGATATCAAAAGAAATTTTTTTAAATAACAATCCATCTAATAAATAAGAAAAAAATTCTACAATTTGTTCTGGTTCCAAAAAATTTCGGTATCATAAAAATTAAGTTTTTGAATAAAAAAAGAACGATATATGATAATAAATTTTTACGCATAATAAATGTTTGGTTTATAATATAGAATAAACTTTTTAAGAATATAATTTATAATTATAATTTTTAATTCAACAAATAAAATAGTTTTTAATCATAATACACGAAACGATGACTTTAATTAAAGAATGAAAGATTTCATATTTATATTTTAAGGGATATTATCCAGTTCCTAGCAAACTGTCCGGCAGTTAATAGGAAGAGTAGTTTTGTCCGAAAATAAGAATAAATTGAATAAAAATCTCACGAAATTTCATTAATTGATAAAGCCAATATATATAAAAAACGAATATCGTTTAAGAACTTTCAATGTCAAACATTCGATTTCTCACGAAACTCGAAAGCCTCGAGAAAAATGTTAAATTTCTTATCCAGTTCAATACCTCACTACGAGACAAAAGGAACTTTGAAATCAAAAAACAAAAATCTGAAAAGCCATACAGGCCTGATGACTCTTCAACAAAATAAACAAGAAACAATTTACTACGATAACCCGAAAATTAGCAAGATTTAAGAATCAGTAGAAAAAGATATAAGAAAAATAGAAAATTAATATTTTTGGTAGCGGGACTTAAAATATCAGGTAGTCTTGTCAAGGATGTTCCATTTTCAGTTGTATGAGGATAATCCTGAAACAAAACTCTTCTACCGTTTTTATTTAACCAAGTTGGTGTGTTCCAGAAGAGAAAAGTGAGAAGATATCTCGGCCAGCGAGACTCATCTCCATAACAAAATCAAAACAACCACCTTATTCATAATTTTCGTTACGTAATCATTTCTACAGAAATCTAAAAGTTGTAGGCCATCATTATTCAGAAGAGACACTTAATTAAGATAAAGACAAAGATACAATCACTTTTTTTAAATAACAGAAAATCAAAGTTTAAACTGTCCTCCTAACCCCACTCAATGCTTTTGAAAGTGGTTTATTAGCGTATGGTAGCAATAGCTGACCATATTTACATCTGCCTTGAAGGAAGGAGCACGTTTCTGAAAGTCTACAGGCCTTTTATCCGGATAATGTAAGTAAAACATGAAAAAATGAATTACCGGAGCTTCGAAGTACAGAAAGGAATAGCGCTACAAAATTTACGTAATAACATACTTTAATCATTCATAGTAGCAGATAAAAAATCAACCAATCAACAAGACTTATCAGAACCACGTGACTACCGATTAACCAATCAGAAGCATCCAGAACAGATACGTTTTCGTTTCTTTCGTTCCCTTTTCTCATTCTGCTCAGTCAGCATTCTTTGGACGGTGCGCTCGTAATAATCTTGTTCCTTAAGATACCAAACTGGTGGCCACCGCTGATCCTCCAGAAGTTTCAACGTCTCGTCGTCCAATAGATTCTTCATCTCTTTCTTTTGGTGGCGACACAGGTCGTTGTAATTGGTGGACATGAAGTGTAAACACCATGCCGACAGCTGTGGTGCGTTATGGTATTCACCAAGAATATATGATCCTGAAATGATGAAACGAAATGATGAAACGAAAAAATAAACCTTCTTAAAATGGGTGCAGGGGCAGTGGTGTGGGAATATTGTCCGGGAATAACTTGAAATTGTTCGGAGGATGAAGATTTAAATTATGAAAAAGCTATATATTACATACAGGAATATTCATGGTAGCGCGTCCATACGAAGGAAGCAGAAAAGTTATAGCTATCATCCAGGGGGAGCACTCGATCTCGAAACAACCGTACGTTCGGATATAAATTTGGGTTGCAAAATCGGTGCGGCCAAATATATACCGAAAAACCGACCCCAACACAGTGCAAAGTTTTAGCAAAGAATTTCTAAATTTTCCCAAATTTCCTACTCTTACAGTGCACCTGGCTTCTGTCAAAACCTAACCTTAAGGGCCCAACGTCTGGTAGGTCACTCATCTTGAGTCCCCCCCCCCCCCGACGGGAGCTACCATGCGTGCATTGTCAACACACCACGCAATGCAAGACCGAGATAAAAAGCCCTTGAATATGGGACCAGTTCCCTTTAAATGTAGTTCTTCATTGAAATAAAAATTTAACATTCTTACCGATCACATATTCATAAACTTCATTTTTTTCTTCACTCTTCATTTGAGTAATGTATTTGGCAATTCGATCTTCACAAATCATCACCAAATGCCTCAAACACAAAAAGTTAGCCAATTGTAAGGTACCGTGCAGGTCCGATATCTCCTTGCATTCACCAGTGTATAGGTATTCCAAAACGGATCGGAAACTTTCAAGATTGGTATCACGAAAATCAACCTGTCAAAAAATAAACCCTGTCAGTTACAAAGATATCATTTGCCAGAGTGAAAAGAGGAGGGTGCCGAATCACCGGATTTTTGCGTTGCAAATTCGAATCCATAACTCACTGGAATGATCTGGTGCACAAAAATGGCAATTTTTCGCGCACCGGGAATGTTTTAAAGCATTACTCACTCATTTAGTGCAATGTAAGGACCGGAACAGTTTTCCGGTGGAAGATTTCCGGTGCAAGAAATTAATTAATTTTAGGTCACTGGAAAACACTGGCACCCTCCTGTAAAAAAAGCCCTCTAAAGAGGGTAGAGGGTCTATTCCCATTCGCAATTTCTAGTTTGAGATTTTTCAAACTAAGCGTAAACAAGCCTGGCGAAGCGTAATCTCCAAGCAGATCCACTTACTTCACTGAGTTCATAAAGAAAATCATACAAATCTGCGTTCTAGGTCCGAGTAGAATGATTTTTTAGCCAATCACAGCGCTTCAATTTCGGGAATTTTCATCCGTCGGAACGGATGAAAACATCAAAGGAATATATCCAACCTCTTCCGATCATATCTTTCACTGCATCCCTTTAGAGCAGAGCGTGGTGCTAGTGAAATACTGACCTGTTATAAGATTGGACGAAGCGCGGATGTATAATCACGTTCGCGCTTTTTTTCTAAGAACGGTGTTTTCGGTTTCACGAATAATATTCTTGACATATTCTTATTCATAAGGCTATTCTTAAGTTATTTTCAGTCTCAGTCTGAAACACGCACTATAAGAGTAATATAAAAACTATTTGATTAAAAGACAAGAAAAAATAGGCAAGCTGATAATCAGCTGAGAAAGTGTACTGTGTGCTACACGAGTATAGACGATCTATCAGTTCATTAACATCTATGACAATTAAGCGAAATGAAAAAGGAATCTTGTCTAAACCGACATTAATCAGTCTAATTACGATTAATTATGTTTGACAAATTTTGTTAAAAAGGAAAGAAGCAGCTTTATGGATATACGGAAGTAAAACATTTTTGTCATCAACAGAAAAGAAAATTGTCCAAGAAAGAGGAAAATGAATTTCATTAGGAGAATGAATGGAATCAAGTTTTTTTTTCTTCAAATACGTGATAGACAACGTAAACTATATCACATTCTTTATCTGTATCCTGCGGTGTCACAGAAAGCGTTCGAGCCTTAACATGTCTTAAACCAGATGTGTCTCGAGGTTTAAACAGAAACTTTTGGATATTATTATTAGAGAAGTATCAATAAACAAACAGAAACAGTTTCTTAAAGGAAATCACGAAAATAAATAAACATGGATCGTGTTTTGGATGCGCTGTGGCGGTCAGTGGAGCGTTCAGTAAACAACTGACTAATGTTTCTAAACCTTATCGATTGTTAATAACACTTAAGCGAAGTCAAAGCCGAATCAGATGTTAAAAAGCTTCTAAAGAAGTCAACCTTGAAACCAACGATGCAATGAGAAAAATATGACAAATTTAAAGGAACTCTATCCCTACACCCCAAATAAATACGATGAGACTTATAATCCAACAATCGGCTTGATATGAAACGATTTCCATGGGTTCATTTCTGATCAGAAATACCTTTTACTTTCACTTTCTATTTTATCCACACGAGGGCGTAAACAGGCCCCAAACCTACCTTAGATGATGAACTTTCCACAAAATCGCCATTTAAAAGCATCGCTGAAAAGACATCACTGCGTTGTGATAAAATAACTTTATGTGCTGGAACCTCTACCAAGTCTTGACCCACAAGAAAAGTAATATCAGAGAAAATGTAATTTTCCGTGTAATGTTGACCCATGCATTGTATGTATGCACTTAGTAGGAGCCTGGAACAGTCCTCGTCATCAGATAGATAACGAACAACTTCGGTAAAGTTTAATATATTTGACATTTCCAAAATGTTCTCAGATTCCTCCAAATCTGTAACATCTCCGGTGTAATAAAATTCTAATATGCTTTTGAAAACGTTTCTTTGCCCGTGTATTTTGAAATGAAAGCGAGGTTTCTGGTTCTCAAATGAGACTGAACATTGGTCAAATCCTGGAAAATCCAATGAAATTGGTCCCTGATGTTTTTTTGTGGCATCACTGTAGAGTGTTGAAATGTTTTGGAAGAGAATCTTGAGAGTTGGCACGGACAAACCCAGAACTAGACTGTGAGCGTAAAATATACCATCATCCAGTTCAAACTCGATATCGGTCAATGTTGATGGTTTATCTGTTAACTCTTTGAATAGGGATCGAAAGGAAAAATCCGTCTGGTGTTTAACGTAAATACAAGGTTCTTTAGTTTTCTCATTCAAAAAGGGTGGCTGTAACATCTCAACCTTACGGTTTTGAAAAGCGTTTTCAGTTCTTTGTGATTTCTTTAGCATGCCTAGTTGAACGGCTGCCGAAAATAATTCTCTGACGCCAAATCTGGTAGCAACGGAAGTTTCAAAATATAGAAGAGCCCCAATATCGGAGGCTACTTTACGTGCTATGTCCACATCAATACATTTTGATCTTTTCGCGCGTCTAGAGCGACGGGTCGACGTTCGGGTCGGGCATTGGAGATACTCTCGAAGCGATCTTATCTTGCGTTCGTGATTGTAATATTTGATCGGGTCATTATGTCGGCGATCGGCTTGTAACCCTACTAACACCACAGGGATGTGTTTACAATATTTCTTCAACTCGTAGATCCAATGTGAGGCTACACTTTCTAACGATTGCAGACTTCCGATGTTAAAACAGACAAAGACGATATCGGCATCGTTGTACGAGTATTCACGATCTTTCTGATGGTCGCCAAACGTATCCCATATAAGGAGTTTAACGTTACGACGTCCGTATCTGTGAAGGAGTTGAAATTCCGCCGTGTTTTTATCGACGTTATGATTGGCAAATATCGTTGGTGTGTGGGTGGGCGAGTTGAGTGATTCGATAGCAATGCATGGTTGGTTGTAAACGTAGGAACAGATTAATCGAGTTTTTCCAATTCCGTTATCACCGATGACAACGCATTTGATTTCCTTTTCGTTGAGTTTTGGTCCGAATCTACGGCTGACCTTTTTGACGATTCCAGCCATTCGTTGGTTAGTATAATATGATCACAAATTGTACAAGAGTGTCTTTAACCTTCAAATGCGATGATACATACTGTAAAATTATACATAAATAACTCGACTTTAATAGTTCACAGTTTTCATCAGTGTCACCTCACACAATGTCATGTCATTGATGGATGAGTCTTTCCGTGTATACATTTATAAAGTGTGACAAAATGAGGCTCGGTCATGTAATGTTTATATAATGTTGGCGTAATATATTGATCTCAATAGATCACCTACCACAAACAATCCAATCTTTCCACTCCAGTTGATTAATTTTTTCTTTATTTAAAAAAAAAGAAATTTTGAGAAACTGTCAGACAGGATGTGTACAGTATAACATTTCATGAGGGATTAATGAGGAAAAAACTAAACAACACAACATTCTTAACAAAAACAATGAAATGAGAGAAAAAATAAAAGGATCTTAGAAATTTAGAACCTGATTAGTCTAGCACCTTCAAATATCGGGAAATAAAATGACAAATTGACAGACTATCAAAAAATTTCATACTAATGACACCAAACAAAAAGGGGTTGAAACCTTATTAATTAGTATTAGGTATTAGTAACAGATAATAAGTGCTACTAACATGAGAAAGATATTTAAAACAACTTTCAGTCAATGACCCAAAACCCGGTAAACACAAACACGTCATTAAAAACACCTATTTTCTCGGCCCTCGCGAGTTCAGACATCTTACGACCTGTTTGATATGCCTTAAAGACATCTTAATTTGTTTTCCTGGAACCAGTTTTACTCTAGTTCCAAAGAGACAGATTTAAGTCGTCTTTATTGGGTTTAAATACCAGCTGATACTCGTTGCAAACTCAATCAAGCAGGACGTTCTAAAGACGTGATTTTCTGCTTTTTTTTATACCAGTTTAAAGTCGTCTCAATATGGTATCAAAAAGACGTCACTAAAATATTATTTTGTGGTCTCTGAAAGACCTTTCACGACTTTTAGACGTCTCGTGTTTACAGGGTATAATGGCACGGTTTTTCCTACAATCAAGGTCAAAAGGTCTGTAGACTTTTAGAAATGCGCTCCTTCCTTCAAGTTCAAGGTTGATGTAAATAAGGTCAGTTATTGCTACCATAATATGCCGACAGATCACTTCAAAAGCATTGTGTGGGGTTAAGAGGGCAGTTATACTATGTCTTCTGTGATTTTCTGCGATTTAAAAAAAGTCTACAACCTTTTAGTTCAGCATTGTATTCAAACGTGAGTAAAACTCGAATTAACAATTGCAAATCGAACTTTCTCTCTCGAATGTACGGTTTTCATGTTGGTTGGTTTTTCTGTGTTGAATCTAATATTGGCAAAAAACGACAAAGGCTTTTGTCAATTAGATGACTTCTTTCAAACGAGAGTAAACACACACAGGACGTTTTGTAACACGTCGAACCAACATTGTTCAGATTAAACATGTTACAAAACTTGACCAATGAAATTCGGCCTAACACCCCATTAGGTAAAAACTCATAAAACCACAATCAATATTCCTAGCATCACACAATTGTCTCTTTGCTAAAGTTATTTGACTCAACAAGACAAGAATCAGGAGTCGAGAAAACATCAAAGCACTAGAACTACCCAGATGCTGACTGACCTCTCTTCCAAACATTTCAACATATTAAACCAGAAGTAAAAAATGAAACAACAAAAGACATGACATAAAAAAAAATAATTTTTGTTGATACGACTTTTGAATTAAATCTCAGTCACTTTCGATTGGTCGAAAGTTTATTCAAGATGACGTCATTGCCAGATATCATGTTTTCAGTCAATCAAATTAATTGCATTGCAATCATTACATCACAGAACAAATATACCGCACTCGTAAAGTCAACCACATCGTCACACAAGTACTTGTATTTATAAGAATACTTAGCCTGTACCAAACACGCATGGTGGGTCGATTTCTGATACACAAAAAAAACTTCATGCTGAATATTACTTCAAGGTAAGTATAAAGCACATTATCATCGAAGAGAATATAGAAGCAGGACCATTCACAATCTTGCTCGTCGCCATTTGAAAACTCTTTATCGGATTCCACAAAACGGCCACAATAAAAAATGATCAGCTTATACGTTCGTTGAATACCTTAAAAAAATCTCCAAAAAAATGTTGCTTTCTTATCGCAGCACTTTTGCAAAATTATTGTTCAACATTTTAAAACCACAAAAAGTTATGCATCTATTGTGAGACAGTGTAACTGTTTTTTGAACAGATTTTGTTTTGGATTTCATGGACCCATAGACAAAAAAATCTAAATTTGCATTAAATAGATGTTATCATCGAATGACTGGCACCCTTTATGACATATCACCTTCATATCTGGCACAATATCAAATTACAGTCATAAAAAGATAGATAGACGTGTACACAGGCGTAGGTGGAGTATAAGTATATTCACCAGCAGACACACAACGTTATTCTTCAACATTATTTAAACGTCCAAATAACGTTCTGATGTTGAAACAACGCTCCGTATTTGCTGGGTCTGGACAAAGAAATGACTGGTATGACTACCAACCAAGCAGACACGGAACGTTGTCAGAACGTTGAAAAAACGCCATGTGCGTCTGCTTGATATATCTTCACCAAAAAATACCGTATAAAACAGAAGCTACAGAATAAGAGACTAGGACCAAATTCAAATCCTTCTAACAAAATCAAAATCTAAAAAAATCTATAGTTTTTTGTCCTAATACATGCACTCGAATCAAAATTAAAATCTACATGCAAACTCTAGCCTGCAAAAAATATCAATGTCCTCTCACACAAAATGTCCCATATTTTTAGGAAATGAAATTCTACTGTGTATATATAGTGTAGCTGAATAAATTATACCTAATATATCAAGTTTGATGACTCCCTGCTTCGCCGTTTCCCCTTAATCAATAATAGATCGATATCAAATTGATCACTGTAATAATAATTTCACTTTTCCAACTAGAAAGTATGCATTTTAAGTTTAATCCACTTTTATCATCTCAATGAAGAAACCATACTCAGAATTTGCTTAACCCTTACCTCCCGTAGCTTCGGGAAGGACGCCATTTGGCGTTCTGAAAAGGTTGTTTTACTGAACAACAGTTTCTTGGCTATAGTTCATGACAACTTCATTTTAAGGCATATAAACCAAATGTTTTTAAAAAGAATATGAATATAAAAAAAAAATTCTAACAGTACCATATATTTCTCATGCTACTAGCCTTGACGGTCATTTGAAGTTTGAAGTTTCTGTAAATTTCTTTCTCCAAAACACTGCGGAGCCAGGGTTAACAAAATATTCACGACGTCCTATTTCCCCCCTACCCCCAACATCATACTAACTAACAGAAGGGACACAAATACAAAGTACAATCAGTTGAATTACCCTTGAATAAATCTCTTACACTTATTGATCAAAGTATTACATATAACACATTACTTCTTCAAAGCTTCTCTGGAGTTTGGATCCCGTATGGATAATATATTGACACGGTACTACAACAACAAAATGGTATTAAAACTACAATAAAATAAGAATTTCGACTGCTAGCTATCGTCAATTCAATATATTCCTTCGATCAAACTTATTGGCTAGAGTTTGTCGGAGGACAGACAAGAAAGCTTCGCAGCACAGACCAAAACAGAGACAAAGGGTCGTCTTTGATTTGAACAATCTGGTATGTTGGACACACATGAAAATGGAATAACATGTTGACAAGCTGGCTGGCAGATTACGAAACATATGTACAAAATATGATACTTGTTGTCTGTCCGGTTACAAAAAGAATCGTTAACCACAACCTGGTATTTTCATTTTATGAGACAAGAAAAAAGATAAATACACCACATGTTCTGTAAAATTATTCAAATGGTATGCGAGCAAAATGGGAGAGTCCAAATAACGTACTGACGTTGAAACATCGTTCCGTGCCTGTACTGGGCAAATTATTTAAAGTACGGAAGGTTTGTATGACGTATGACGTATGACGTATGACGTATGACGTATGACGATTCAAAATCTTTCCTCTGGAGATATCATTAGAAAAACGGTAAAAAGTAATAAACAGCAGTTTATCAAGCGATAAACTTATCAAAAATCATCCTTGACCTTTCTGGTGCACATGACATTATGATAGAAACGAAAAAAACACACAAGTAAGACTCTTAATCGTTTTACTCCCTCAAAATATAAAGGGGGACCCGGAAATAAAAGTGCTTTTATTCAAATAGAGACGATTAGTAAAACGAGTAAAAATTGTCTTGTCTTAGTTGCATTGGCAATTGCACCCATGACCGAACAAACTTTATTAAGTAACTTTTGTAATGATTATTACCATAAGATACGGTAGCCAAGAGTAAAAAATACTCATAACATCGACAAAGTTTTATCTTTATAAGTACTAGAAGACATTGTTCTAACGTACCTTTTTGCTTGTCATTTTCCCCATAACAAAAGAATCATCAATTCCATTCAAATGACGTATGATTAGTCTTTTTTATTCAATACACAATTTCTAAAGGAAGTCCGCGACCTATGACAAAAAAAGTAATAGGCCCAAAATGCCACTTCCTCTAGCCGAGATGTTGATTGATATGGCTTTAAAAGCATGGCCCCCGTCACCGGGGGGGGGGGGCAGGGGGGCCATGGCCCCCTCACATTTTTGCTAAGTAATGTTTGGTTAATAAGTTAAGGATTTTTCTATTGAATTTATCTCTTAAATTCTTTCAAAATGTAGGCTAAAATGGCAGATTTCAACCCTTAAAAGGCCAAAAAATTTCCCGTTGCCCAACCATAGTGGGCAACATTATATTTAATTTTTAATTTGGACCCTCCACTTTTAATTCCAAGCCGGGGCCATGAAAAGTGAAATGGAATGTTCCCTAAGAAGACAAATTGAATTAAAATTATATTACATGGTAATTAATTTAGTTAAAAAGATGGAAATTCCACAGTCTATATTTTCTTAAAAATACTGATAAAGCTTTTTGGCATTCTGAGAACCTATTAAAGGTAACAGCAATTACAAGTTTGTCGTCTTTAATTCTGAGCAATTTTATATCAGGATCATGGATGCTGACAGTAAAATAAAGAAGTTAATTTCACGTCTCGTTCATTTCATGTCTTTATAAATTATCCTGATCCCTCCTTAACTAATACGTTTTTCCAAACACCTGTAGCCATACAAAGCTTGGTACGAACACTTCAAACCGGTTCCCTCAAAATTTCCAATTATGATAGATAACAAGTAGAACAACACCAGTCAAAAACAAAAACTTCCTCAAAATTCATCCACCAAGAAAAATGAATTTAAAGCACGAATTAAATCAAAATTCGCAACGTTCTAAACCAGCTAAACAACTTGTTTGAAAATCACGAAAACACACAATAATCTTGTCTTGGCATGGTGATACAGCAAAACTATTTGAATTTCCATTATCATTGACGTTGTGTTGTTTCGAATGTTTGATTATTACTTGGATTTGCAAATAATAAGGAAAGAAAAAAAAATTCATTTGATTTGATTTCGAAATGACTATGATATGTACAAAAAGGAAGTGCGTTTTTTTTCCCGTTGTAAATCAAGAGATCATAAAAAATGGCAATCAAATTTTTATTTGATACTTGATTGATGTGGGAATTTTTCAGAAGATTGAATGTCACATGGTGTCCTTGGGGTCACAGCTCTCCCTTAAGAATTGCTTGTCATCCCCCATGTGAGCTCTCCTACCTTTAGACATATGCTCACCCCCCCCTTAAAATTCCAAAATTTCCAACTCCCCACAAAATTTAAGAAATAACACACCCCCTTCTCTTAAGGGAGAGGGGGGAGAGGAGGAAACCATTTCATTACTTCGTAACATGTTCAGATATTTCTTGATTTCGAATAAGCAAACAGGACGAAATTCTTATCGATTTTTTACTTTTATTTTGACGGGATCAAAAAGACAAGGCGCTCCCAAATCCACAGACACCGGTCCAGGATAGAAAAATCGGACAATCTCATATGATGCTAGTTGTTTAAAGAATACTCACGTTCAATGTACACTGCATAAAATTTCAAAAGTCCTTAAAAAAAAAACTTCGACTTATTTTGAATCAATCAATCAGTAATAACTAAGAAGCTTATATGTATTTACAGATTTTCAAAATGTATCGCAATCTAAGCGAAAAACCGGCTGCAGCAGACTGCCGACAAATTTTCCTTTTCTTCTAACACAAAAGATCTTCTCTGTTGATTTGAGAGCTACTACTGTGCGAGTCCTCATATAATTTTTGAATGACAATGTAAAAGCCTATTACAAACCTTATTAATGATTTTGAACTTCTTTTTTGATGGCTTTTCTTTGTAGGTAAAATATAAGTTTGTTTGATACTTCAAATAGAAAATTGTGAGAAAATAGAGAGATTTACGAATCAAGATGATTATAATGTCAAGGAGTTTGAAAACGTGTCTAGCTTGATCGTTATAATCATGACCTACAGTATTAGCAATGTACTCATCTTACAATTGAAAGATCAAATGTTCGAATCTCCCCCCGGTCAGACACACTTGATCCAGTAAAATTCAGTGCCGCAGCAGCAAATTTGTTTTCCGTATACGGTCGGAAATATCTTTTTATCCATTTAATGGTCGGCAATATCTCTGCAGATGACCGGCGGTGCACCCACACCCACACCCACAGACATACTCGTGTAGGTGTGTAGTGTCTTGCTACTGGATTATAAACAGTGCTAGGGTTAGGGTTAGAGTTAGTATGCCTAATATTTAGATATTTGTCGTTATTTAAATTGTTATTTGAATTGCTTATTTTGGCAGCAGTTCGGTAGCCTAGTGGTTAGCGAGTCAGGTTCAGAATCACTGAAAAAAGTTCTTTAGTGGTTCGAGCCGGGGTTGGTTCTACGGTTTTAAAAAGATTACAAAGTTTTTGATGTTGAAAACCATCAAAAGATATTGCCGACCATTAAAAGATATTGCCGACCGTAAACGGAAAAAAACATTTGCGCCGTAGCAGGTGGGGCAGGGCACAATAAATTCTTCAAAAATAGTTTTTAAATAAATTTTTTATCTTGAAACATAACTTTTTTTCGAAAAATTAAAATTTTAATGATACATTTTAAGATTATCTAGGAGTTTAAACTTTCAAAATCAACATGGCTTGCCATCGCGGTGTTACTGAACTTTAGCCCCCCCCATCCCCCTCGAAAACAAAAATTTTTAAGCTAAATTGATCTTACTAAAGAAAATTAGGGAGATGTCAGTCATCGCAATTAGAAATAAACTAGATAAACTAACGAACTCCCAGCTTATCTGATGAACAACCAAATGACTTCTTCCCTCAAAAGCATATTTCACAATAAAACAAAACGCATAATTAGAATTTATCTTTTCATTCAAAAAAAAAATGCATAAATCGTCATTTGAAAATTTTTATATTTGGCAAAACAAAAAAAGGAAATCATTATTTTGAAAATAACATTGAGAAAATTAGGAAGTTATAAATTTATTTCTTTCTTTTCAAAAAACAACCAGACTAGTAAAGAAAAAAGTGATGAAAAGATGAAAATCTCCAGAAATAAAAAGGAAAAAACAGACAAAATTTGAGATAAGATTTTGTTTTCTAACTTTCATTGCAGTTTGTATTAGCCTTCTTTTTGTTTGGAACTTATGTATTTGGAATCATTTATTTTGGAAAGACCTACTTTCGTAATGCCACCTACGCAAGAATTTTAATGAAAGTAATCTTCAAGAAAAAACACATCCTTCATAATAAAACTAATGTTGACTTTCGATAAAAGTTCCCTCAAGCAGAACAGAAAATAATCACTCCCACGAAGTTTCTTTCTGATGGATTTAAAAATATTTTAAGAAAATGGTAGAACATTTTTGCAGAAGAATCTTTTGCAAATTGAGCTCTCAGAAATTCTTAGAAGAAATTTTTGCGAATACGGGCCAAATGATTGGCTTTCCTTAAAAAAGTACTTCAAGATTTTGACATAAGGGTAATCAAGGTTTTCAGCACTTTTGGGGACAAAGGTCATAAAATCAGGGATACTCCTAATAAAGTGTTACAATTTTCAATTTGACCCCCTTAGGTGTAGAGTACACAAAAAATGAAAAAAAATGAAAAAAAACTCAAAACCACCAAAACGTTATTGATTTAAAAAAAAACACTTTCTGGAATTGAAACATCAACAAAAGTTTCGATGACAGCCAAAGTCTAACAGCATCAAGAAAGGAAATGTCTATAAAACAGCTCTAAAAAAATTTCAAAATCCACATCAAACGGGTAAATCATGAACAGAACCATGAACAACAATCTCTACAGTAAAGAATTGGAAGGTTATGATATAAAATGAGTCATTTTGATTTGGGACAAAACACCAAGACACATGGCTCAAGAAGGAAATACAAAGTTGAATCGGCGGGGAAATTTAGTTTTTTTGATTGCGTAATATTGTTTTGCATGGAAGCAGTAGATAACAGAATCGCGATCCAGTGATATATGCATGAAAATGGCCGTCAGATTGCCCTCACTTCTTTACTCGTTCTATACAAATCGCTGTATGGAAAATTTAGCCCGCAAAAAAAGTAAGTAAAGAACTAGCCTATTCTAGACCTCTACAGATTTTCTGATCATAGTGTAATGCGCAAGAAAAAAGTGGAATCGGCTGGTACAGGCTGTCGTGGATCCATGGTCCCTATTAAGGACACGTCTCCGTCGGACTATAAGTTCAGTACTCCCCCCCCAGGTTACAGATAGACAAATTGACATTCAAATTCCAAAAAAAAACAAAGTTAAAAACAAAGTGTCAATTTCATAAAAGTTTTCCATCAAAATAAAATTAAAAAAACCAAGAAAATCATAAATCTTATCAAAAAGAATCAAAAGGAAAATAGTACGACAAATTTTCACCTCAACATCAAACTAAACCAAACCAAAAAATTCGGTTTAGAAATCTCGTTACAAAAAGGGGTTCAAAAATGGATGGTAATTATGAACAAACGATAAGCAAAAGCAAATTCTATACTTTCTTTTTTTCATACAAACGGGAAGCAATAAACGGGTTTAAGACGACCGAACTGAAAGCCGATAAGAAAATAAATTCTTACTTAACTAAAATATATAAAATATTTTGCTGGAATGTTCAAATGTGATAAACAACACAGTCATAAATGGATTACGTAATATACTGTGTAATAGAATGTTGTTAAAAACCTTTTTATTAATAAGGGGCTGTTCCAGAAAGAACATTGTGCAAGAGTAGAGCCCCCCCCCCCCCAGGGGGGAGGGGGTAACTTTGGATGTCCGAGCCGGGCCAAATCAACCCTTATCCGGGGTTGAAACTACTGTCAGGAGTTTGAAAATCTTATAATTCCCGGGTGTAACTTATGAAATATCGCCCACCCCTGCCTAAAATCATTATGTGGAACAACCCAATGTTTATAAATATAGTTCTAATGGTAATATCTGGTAATATTTCAAATTAGCTGTGATTAAAATTTCAAACTTTTTAAAAGATCACAGCCTAAAAGCTGGACTTTACAAAAAAGCAATTTAATAATTTCCGAACTAAAGGTTGTAAACTTTTCCAAATTTTTGAAATTACAGAAAAAAACACAGCATATATTGTGCCAACCTTTACTCAATGATTTTGAAAGTGGACTGATCGCATATTGATAAATATTCCAAATATAAAGAAAAATAAGACCAGTGCTTGTAAAATTTCATTAAGATGCCTTTGATCATTGAACACGTTTTAGAGAACTGCCAAGTAAAACCATTTGCAAAAAAACAAACAATCAAGAAAGTGAAAACTAGTTAGTAAGAAAGGGGAGAATTAGATATAAAAGAACCTAAATGAGGAAATAAATTCACCAAATTTATTTTTTACAAAGATAACGCAAAAAACATTAAATAGTTGAATAGGATTTACGTCATATTTTGAAGCAAGAATATTCAAGAATTATAGAATTCAAGGATATGCTATACATTCGTTATCAAAAACATACATCAGCTTTACTTCCATTTACTTAAAAAAGATATATTTTTTATTCAAAATAATTAAATTAATTAATTAATAATTAATAATTAAAAATAATCTGTCAATATAAAAGATGGATAGAAGACCCCAACTGAGGTCTTAGATTGATATGAAAGTATCCATCTTATAAAGCTCAAAACTTTAAAATCATGGTCAATAAAACACAGACCTTTTATCATCTTATTTCTTGACTGGGCTAGCCACTAATTAAATTAGATGTATCGCTAACGCGATTCAAGTATGAATAAGTGATATGACTCATTCATTCTTATCCCCAAAAAAAAAAAAACCAACACCACGCAAAGTTCACTTATGGCATAGAGCAGACACTGAATCCTTACAAAGAGAAATAAAAACAAATGTCGATAAGTTCTGCAACTCCAACACCACCAACACAAACGTTGACAACCTCTGGCAAAGTCTCAAAGAAATCATCCTCAATGCACAGGAAAAACATGTTCCAACAAAGAATACATCCAAACGATATAGCCAACCTTGGTTCAATCGCAGGTGTAAACAAGCTGTTCGGAAAAAGGCGCGACGATATCGTGTTTACAAACGTACCAAATTGGATAAAGACTATGCAAGATACCAAGAGGCTGAAAAAGGTGCGC
>JAUJPO010040879.1:0-18366 GCA_032270745.1 Tiaropsis multicirrata | reverse complement strand
TTCAAATATATAAATAGTATTCAATTCAAATAATAAACACGCACAAAATAAAAAGAAAGAAAAAAAACTTATCATTATTCATTCATTCATCAACATAAAAACAAGCAACACGCTAAACCGCGGGCGGTATTGAGGCGGATTTGATAAAGCGGCATATTTTTGACCGTACGGAGAAGAAGAAGAGAAAAGGAGAAAAGCCGTTTTAACAAATATTCCCTATAGGTAGGGAAATATTTAATAAGAGGCTTAGTTTTTGTGCTTTGGAACTTTTTAAAAAACTTAACAAACGGGGTTTATTCGGGACCTGAGAGTAGCTTTTTTTTACTAAGAGCCAGAGAGATGAACTAAGAAAATCAAATTTGTTCTAAAGTTGGAAAGGCAAGAAGGATTAGAATTTAACTTAACGATTTCCGATTTTCTACATTTACATCAGGAACACACCTTTGTTTATCTTAACGGAAAAAAGTTAGTACCAAGTGACTAATTATTTTTGACTGAAATTTTGTCCGACTAAAATCTTTTTCTGACTAAGTTCTGTCCGATAAGTTCTGTCCGATAAGTTCTGTCCGATAAGGTAATTTTTATAGCATAACGTTATACGTCCACTTGAATAAAAAAGATGAACTTTGTCTCGATGCCTCGTTTACCTGTATCCCGTAGCAACTATAAAGCCTGCTAACTAGTTCTGGCTTGTAATGTTTTCTGTTGTTTCGTTGCATTAATTGGAAAGTTATTTACCCCGAGATAAATCACGATGACGAACGGGCCTGTACAGCCTATACTCTCAGATAACGCATACTTCTACAGGCTAGTCCGGGTAGCAAGGTAGACTTAACCTGCCAATAAATATCTTCTTTGTTTTTTAGAACGGAAAATCGTGAAACTTTTCGTTGTAGAATAACAAAGAATATATTTATGTCTACCTTGCTACACTGACTAGCCTGTAGAAATGTGTAGAGTTTAGAGTTTTGGAAACGACGCCAGAAAATGGATGTGACGCCAACAATCATTCTTTGATAAAAAAATTCGCGCTTTTTTCCCAAAAGTTGCCTTTAAACCCTTTAAATAGTCACGTAAATTGGAAATATTCTACAGTTTACAAAAGCCAAAATTTTGAAGAGGGTTTTCCAGAGAAAAATCGGTATTTTTTATCTTCGTGTGTGAAAAACACTAGACTTTGAGGTATCTAATCCTTACTAATCTCAGTCAAATGTTCTCACGATAAACTTACTAACAAATATATTTGGAAAATTTTCTAGAAGATCATGTTCATAGAATTTTACTATTTTAACAGTAAATTCAAAATTAAACGTTCTCCAGTGAAAAGGGATGAGCGGATGCTTCAACCTATATCTTTTAATATTTTAAGGATAGGTTTTGAAAAGAAATTTCCAGTTTACAGTTCTTATATTCATATTTTAGGGGATTTTTCGGAACCTTCAAAAGCTTCCAAACGGTACGGTGATTTGCTAATTAAGACACTATGATGTGTGATAACTGATACTTATTTTGTGATATATACCAGACAATTTTGTTTATCTCAGCAGGCATGGAACGTTATTTAGACGTTGAAACATATCGCGCGGCTTTACATTACCTATTGGATAGAGGTTTCTTTACTTGGACCATAGACTCTAAATCATAGATTGCGTTTTTTTGACGATCTCCCTGAACGAAATCGTGTTCCTATTTTTCATGTTGGCAAAGAGATCAAAAAACAGTTTTGCATATCTACGCATTGTTTGATTTGACGAACTTTACAAAGCATTCGTTTTTTAACCGAAAAAGGCGAGGTCTCATTAGAGACAATCAAAATAGCGTGCTACAGTTAAAACACTTTCATATGTAATGACGATGACATTTTTTCATGTCATTTTATGGCCAATTGACGTCAGTGCGAGTCTGAAAAAAATCAAGTAGCTTTTTATTTGTTTCAACAACACAAAACCTTTCTATGCATCAACATTCAAACTCTCACAAAATGTCACTTCTTTTATCAACATTACGCAAGTGAAATCAAATTTCTTGTTTTTAAAACTTGATAATCAGGAATTATGTACTGGATAAAAATTGCATTTCGCGGCATTTTGATTTTGCGGTTGAATAGCCAAAATGTGAATTTCACTCTGTTTTTAGTGTATTTTTCGGATCAATTACTCGATTATGACACATTTTTCACGACATTTTTAATTTCGCAGATTTTCGAACTCGACCGCGAAACCTCAAAATGATCATGCAATAAAAATAGCAGTCTTTTTCAACGTTATTTTGCACTTTTTGAAAAGTCATTTTTTACTTAACAAGCTTATAACTTTGTTAATACTGAACCGAATCTAAAAGGTTATACCTCGAAATTTAAGTGAGACTTTCCTCTATCGAATGAACTAAAAATATTATTCAAGAAACTATTTTTTCGGCGCTAGAAGGCCGCCAAACACCGAAACATTTTTCCGGGACACCCGGTATAAATTCCATTTCTTCCAGTGGTCTGAATGCATCTCAAAGTTACCTAAATGAAGTATACGCATGTGTGTGCGGTATTTTATGTTTATTGTGTGAGGCTCAGTGCCAACATATTATGACAACACAAAACACACACAAAGAAATTCTTTTTTTAAACAGACAAGTAACAACAAATATGCTGACAAAAAATTACAAAAGAGAATGAAAGCTTATATATGTATACCTTTCTCACAGGCAGCCCAGCAGGCATACAACGTTATTATCTAACGTTGTTTCAACGTCCCAATAACGTTCTGACGTTGAAACAACGTTATTTGGACGTTAGAACAACGTTCCGTGCCTACTGGGAGAAGAACAAATAAAAAGGAGTATAAAAATACCCAGAAGAATGCAAATGGTCTCAATTTAGGGGTGGCCTCCTCATTCACAAGTTTAAACTTGTACGGACACAGAAATGACCTTTGTATTAATAATTGACATCAAATTTCTCTCCCGCATACTCTCTCAGTAAGTAAACAAAACGGCGTAAATAAATGTTGAAACTAAATATTATTTGAAAGTTTGTGTAATACTACATGGAGTGACAATCAAAATAAATACCTCAGGGTAAAATTACATCTTTCGTAATCCACCTTTTCTTTCGTAATCTGTTAATATGGAGCTAGTAGTTGTGTCTTTGCCAAAACACTCCCTTGGAGAAAATATAGACAACAATTTCTCTATTTTTTTTAGTTTTGTCGAATGCTGGTTCTTTTTTCAAGGAAAGATTAAGAGTGACTAATAATACTAATCATAGTTTCTGGTGTTTGATAATTTCGACACTAGTCAAAAAATATCTCCACGTTTGTACAGAAGATTGCTATTACTAATCGGACAAAGCTTAGTCGGGTGAAAGTGAGTAAATTTTGTCCGGTTGACTTGTTTTGTCTGATAAGGTATTGTATTTTCATGCATTTCTCAATGCTTCTCCAAAGTATTAAATGTTCACCCTCTTTCCATCGTCGCGGCAGATTTCCGATTTCGGCATTATGAAAAAGAGCGTTGAAATATTCTCTCTGTTTTTTTTTCTTCGCTGTCAATCATACTCTAATTTTGATATCCCATTCTGAGTGACTCGATTTTTTTATAACACCCCAAATCAGAAAAACCTATTTGCCAGGCCGCTCTGGGTTAAACCCAGTATAAATTTCTAGTATATTTGGCATTCGCCCTTTAAATGCGATGTCAAATAAAAATACTGGACATCGGTCTCCTGGCTAAAGTTTTTCGCAATGACAAATATAATGGGACAACGGCACAGAACGCGTTGATCTCCATGTCATGTTTTTTTTGTTTTTTTTGGTATAAAAGAATACTTGGATTAGCATCAATCCAAAAGGATTAAGGTTTTAAAAACAAATTCTTCTCATATTTTGGCACATGTTTTGGTTCTTAGGAATTAAATTTTGAGAGATATTGAAAAGAGTTTTTCCAAGATTATTTTCGTATCATTCTATTTTAAGACAATCAAAGACTGCTACACTAAAAGACTAAAAACAAGAAATTAAATGAAAATTAGATTTTTTTCATGCCATTTGATTTTTCAGGGACCACCGAAAATAGATTTAATCAAACAGAGCATATAACTACTCTGATTTTAAACTAGAGAAAGACTTAAAAATTTAACATGAGTAATGCATGTTTCATTCCACTTAAAAACGTTTCCAAAAATATCGAAAATTTTATCACCCATACGAAAGTGTCAGATATTTGCCAAAAGCATGTATGTATTTCAACATTTGTCATTTCCAGTAACACTCACATGAACCCAGCCCACAAATATTATTTTATTGATGTTTTGATGCCAAGAGAAATGCTAAACACAGGAACTATATGCAGTTGTAAACAAAATGGATATATATATATATTCAGTCCGTATTCAATTTCAGTTTCCAAATAATGTCAACACAAATAAGATTCAGATTAAGGACTCCCATCTTTGTTAACATTCATGCTGGCCAAAAATGAATAAGACAGTAATTGGAAAGTGATTCAATTCCATTCAGCCCAGCTTTAAAAGTTTTAGTGGAGGCCGAAAACGCCTTCTAATGTTCTTAGCTTTTTTGGTTTCAAGCCTTAAAATGTTTTTAATTAAAGTCTTTTAATTCATGTGTTCATAATAAAAAATGAAAAAATGTTCTTATTTTTATACTCTTGATTCTCCAAAGCCTCAAAATGTTCTTAACATGTTCTTAATTTTTTGGCCGTGAAACCTTATGTTCTTATATACTTTTATTCTTATAAAACAATTTGTATTGGTATCCTTAGCGCGCTACAAGTAATTTGCCGTATTTAGTGTAAAAAATCTCAAACTAGAAATTGCCAATAAGAACTGAAATGAACCTTGAAATACCCTCCGATATCGGGTCACAGACATTTCCTGTAAGTCATATTTTGCATTTTAAATTCCTATATGGTAATAATAATTCTAAGTACATTCCCTTTGATTTCGCACACTCTGTGGTCAGATTATATGTTGAAACTTCTTCTGGAAGTTCCCTCTGATTCCAAATGAAAAAGCGATTAAAATATTGACTTTTGTGTGGGGGAGAATTCTGAGAAGGTTTCAAGTTTAGAATAGCTGACATTCTTCACGTAGTAAGCCTTGTCAATGCTCTCTCTCATGAAAAAGTTTCAACGAAGGACTTCTAAATAAGGGTTCAAAAAGCGTTTCTCAGCTCCCATCAGGCACGGAATGTTTTTGACGTCCAAACAACGTTGTTTCAACGTCAGAACGTTATTTGGACGTATGGAAGAATGTTGAAATGGTCTATATCTTTCTGCTTTAAAACCTCAATGAATGTATCAGCTTTGGCTGACCAATTACGAAACTGGCAGAGATTTTGGGAATGATTAAATTCTACCCCGATTTTTGACATTTAGTGATATTTCACGTTTCCTTTTTGTTCTCTCTAGTCACGTTACATACTGTGAGAGGCCTGGCGTCATTGATGACATTTCAAGAATTTTTATTATTGCTAGCCAATGCAACAAAAAAGTCAATAAAATCTTCAATGATATATATGATCCCTGACCATGGTGAACGACGATTTTCTCAAACTTTCTACCCTTGCAGTGCACCTACGCTTTGTCAGAACCTCGAGGAAACCTACTCTCAAGGGCCTAAAATCTCGTTGCCATATTTGGAAACTGGAATGTGATTATATCCATTTTGTTTACGACTGCATTTAGTTCCTGTGTTTAGCATTTTTCTTGGCATCAAAACATCAATAACATATATTTGTGGGTTGGGTTCATGTGAGTGATACTGGAAATGACAAATGTTTGACACTTTCGTATGGGTGATAAAATTTTCCTAATTTTTGGAACTGTTTCGTTTTTAAGTGGAATGAACTTAAATGACATTACTCATTTCAAATTTCTCTCTAGTTCAAATCAGAAAAATTGGATGCTCTGTTTTGATGTTATCTATATTTTCGGTGGTTTACAGTGCATTCCTGACAAAATTAACCGCTCATACTGAGTGAAAAAATTCTTTGATTTGATTAAGTTGATTTTTGATGGTTTACAGTGTGTCCATGAAAAGTCCAGTCGCTTCAAGTGAGTGAACAAATCTACTTCTCATTTTAACGAAAAGTTAGACTCGACCTAGTCTCATCTTTGTCGCTTTTATTTTGTTACTTGTAAATCCCTGTTGTCCATTACGTAATCCATTCTGTGGAAACATTGCAAAAGGTCGTGTGTTTGTCACTAATTCAAAAAAAAAAAAGACTAGTGGCAACTCCCGGTTTTTTCCCGGTGTTCCGGTATAAATAAAAGTCATGCATACTTTATTCGTATTAATTTTCGCGTGAATTCGCGAAATCGCGTGGGATGGTCAATTCGCATAATTAAATCCACGCAAAATCTTAATAAAATATGTCAATTTTTAGGGTCATTCGCGAAATTAAATTCACGCAAAATACGTACAAACTGCTCAGTCGCGAAATTAAATCCAAAAAATATTTCGCGACTTTTTTTGCTTGCGAAATTTAATCTCACGAGAATTAATACGAATAAAGTATATAGTTTATAGATTTCTGAATTGAGAAATAAAGAAAAATATTTTACAGTAGAATTTCAATGACGTCTACTCGCTGTCACGGAGCTTATGCAGTTGTGAAATAGACACACACAAAATACATACTCGCGTGTATTAAGTGATTTTTGGCACTCAAAAAAAATGTCTCCTTGTTGATCAAAAAATAAAAAATTTTCTTCTAAACAAATTGACGTGAAATCATCTGGAATAGATTTTCAACGGTCATTCAACCTTTTCTTTTGTCTTTGATATGCCTACTTTTGGTCAAAAAATGTGAAAAATGATGCCGTGATAATATCGCTATTTTACGATTCTTTTCGAGCCTCAAGTGGCCTTGAGTAGTATTTATGAATTGAGTTACAAAAACAAAACTCCAAAATTATTTAAATCCGATTGAAATTGGAATTAAAATCGTATTTAAAAATATTTTTATTATTGAGAAATACATGCTTGTCGAAATATCAGCCTTCCAAACATGACCCTTTTTTCTGCACGTAAAATAGCCGCTGTCACCCCTTGAGTTAGGCTGATAATTTTTAATTGGCGAGAGATTGGATTCACTCTTTCCTAGTCAGCAAGCAGTAACCAAGCAGTAACCTAAAGGGGATGGGAGGTATAGCCTTCCGAAAATTGCAAAGTAGGGAGGGGGGTCTGAAGTTTATGGGTAAAAAGGGAGGGGTTCAGAAAGAAAAGGGTGAGGATTAAATATTTTTCAAAGGATCACTTACAGTTTTTTGGTGATACTAAAGTAAGGGGGGGGGGGGTCAGTCCCCTCTGCTGCACATATTCAGTAATATCACGGAAGATAGAGACTTTTAAATTGATCAAATTTAAATGAGTTGCGTCTTGACGCAAAAATCAGAGAAATACAAAGGAAAAGATTTTTAACCTTTTTTTAAAAACTGAATCAATCTTATATTGGGTGTGATAAATAAAAATCCTTCGCTAATAAATTAAGTGAAAAATACCGCAGTTTCGAGAAAAGGTATAGGGTTTTATGACCTTATTGTCTGTTTTGATGCGAGAGAGAAGCTATCGGAGAATACTTCTGAAAGGGTCAAAGTCCTGATTTCTATTTTTAGAGATCAAGCTACTTATCTAGAGATTTGGACTTCTAGGTCGCAGTATTAAACCCTCACGCTCTCTTTTTTAAGAACCAGTACATTTTGGCCGAGGCTTGGATGTTCTTAACTTTGATCCAAATTTTCTCAAATTTCCCACCTAACTCCATCCCACCCACCCTCAAATATATATCTAAAATACTTCCCTTGGTCTAAGCTTTCAATAGGAAAATTCATATTCTTAAATTGTGAGTTCTGCATAGTTTTTTTGTAAAATTTACCACCAAATCTGAGATCTCGATGTTCTTATAAAATTGTTCTTAAAAAAAGGAAGAGTGTATTGTTTCAAGAAAGAAGTGACGAGGCAGGCATATTGGTTAAACAGATTTTGCACAACCAAAATGAGTTGTAGATGATTTATCTCTAAGGGATATCAAACATCAATAGAGTACCGAATTTTTTCAGTAATCTGAACGCTCGCATCAATAGGTGTTACGCTAAACTTACCAATTTAAAAACTTACGTAATGGCACGAATACCGCTGAAATATTTGGAGTATGTTATTTCGTAATCGTTTCAGAGTGCAACGTTTGTAAATCGCTTTCAGATCTCAAAAATGGAATCAGAACATTTTTGTTGAATAGACCTTTTCATACAACTACCAAGGTACCACCTCTATCAAATGGAGTCAAGTTTTGATAAGCTCCCTTGGGATTCGGTTACCATGGCGCTCAATTCAAAACGAGGCAGTCGTTGGTCGTGACGTAATTTATGAAAAGGTCTATTACATGAGTTTTCGAATTATAGGAGTTCGAAAAACATGAATTAAACTGTATTTTAAAGATGTCTATGGGACAGATAATTCTCTCAACAGACCCAATATTCACGGTTAGTTGAAAAAGATTTCCGTAGAGAGTCTGTTACCATTCGCAATTTCTAATTTGCGAGGTAATTGACGCGCACGCCCGAACAGCCGAAAACAGTGCTTCACCGCAGATACTTTTTATTTACCTAATATCTTCTTCAACCCTGAGTCCTTAAAATTATTAAAGTCTAAATTACAGACGGGTCTGTATAATGCACAAAATGCATGCTGTTAATATTTGTATATGTGTTTTGTGAAAAAATGTATTTTGTTGCTATCAATATAGTGTTTAAAATATGTTGTTGTTTTCGGTAAGTTTAAACTTTCTCTGGACTTCCATAGGACCTCTGTTGAGTTCTTGAGTTACCTGTAAACTATAAATATAAAATGATATACATTCTCTGAAATAAGAATCTTGAGTATCGAATTCTTTTTAAATTAGTCGGTCAATATTGATCAAATTGTCGTCTCTTTAAATCGATCACGATCAAGTTACTTTATCCCAACCGAGGATTAAAATCTTATCCTTTAAATCCTTGTGTATAGAGAGAAAATTAATACATTAACATTAACAGCCTATATAAAAGGCTCACGTCTAAAAGTATTTTTCGCTTTCCAAAAGCTTTTAAATGGTTGCGACCAGTAATGCGAAAACAACTTTACTGCGAAAATGATCGGCGGTGCATATTTAAACTGTTTGTATTTTTTACCCATTACCCAAAATCGATGTACTCATTCATATATTCATATATCAAAAAATCTACATTTAAAGAAAGCTCCATTGCCAAAGATTTTATCCCAGGCTTATTGAAAAAAGTAGAACGAAATTCGGAGCAGTGAAAAATCGCATAACCTTATGATATTCTGCAGGCGAAAACCTCGGGGGGAGAGGGGGGGGGGGCAAGTAAGTAAGGCATAATCGGGTGCGGGGACGTGCTGCTGGTCAGGCACCCTTGTGAAGCTCTGAAATTTCTGACAGGGTCCCAAAATCGCCAAAGTCCAAAATTCTTTCCCTAGGTTCTGACAGGGTCCAAAAATCTGCCGATAATTAGTCTCTAACAAGGTCACTTTGGACCTTCGAGTGGCACGTCCCTATCGGTCGTCAAGGTCAGTGCCCTCCTAGGAAACAACCCCAAAACCCCAATCCAAAACCTGTTACTATGTATACAATTGGAAAGTTCTTGAAAAACAATATATTTTTATTAGACTTTAAAATAAAACATGTTCAATTTCTCAACAGAACTCAACAGAAAGAATATTGCAGACATTTTGTGCGTTTTGTCGCTATTTTTCTCGAGATACGTTAAAAAAATTGAATGTTTCTTATTGGTCAAAACTTATTGGAATACAATTTAGTGGGACAAAAAATGTTTGTCCGATAAGTTATTCTCCCAACCTTCCTCATATCGTTTTGGAGAGTTTAAAAAGACATTTTAGAGATAAATAGGGCTTTTCATTATTTTAATCTAGTGACATAACCAAGGTGATCTCTTAAAATAATGGATATATGAGAAAGTCTTTCTATCAATTGTCGAAAGTAAGATTTTTATAGGGTGATATATTACGTGTTTGAAATAAATTAGACGTTTCCTGGCGATTTACTTTTGAAAAGTTTCCGTCTTTTAGATTGGTGTCTGATTAGATTCCATGAAAGGTGTAAAGAATAATAAGTGAGCTCTCCTCCATTTGTTATAGCTTACCTCTGTATCCGAACTTGGATAGTCTATGATGCAATTCGCAAATTCCCCGAGCCTGATATATCATATACCGGGAAAAAATATATATATTTCTCCAGTATCACCAAAATTAAAGTCATACGTCATAAACGACATTGTCTGCACTAAAGACCTGATTTCTACGTATTTCTGTAGAGGGTCTGTTTCCGTTCGCAATTTCACAAGCGTGGTGAAGCGCGGGTGAAATTTTGTGCTAGAATGAGACGACAGCAGAAAAATTAATTTTATACACTTGCAGAGACTACTTCAAGGGAAATTTACGGCAAAAATTTAAAAAATTATCTACACATAGTCCTCCTAATCTTTCAAAAATTCAAGCATTCGCGGAGAAATGTTTTCACACCATAAATAATACGACAGAGGAATAGAGGTGTCTGTTTTATAGCTATTTAAGGGATCTGACCATAGTGAAATCGGTTTTGAAATCTGAAGACACAATCTTTTGTTTTCACCTTCTTGACATTTTTAGGAACAGACTGCTTTTGAAAAATATTTTTTAACTAATCATATCATGAGTAATTAAGAAATCAATGAAGCATGGACCATTAAAAGACGTGATAAAGACGTTAATCGTGTACTTTTTACAAAAAATACTTAATCTCGATGGGGAAAAGAGCTTTTTCCTTCGGATTTTTTCTAAAGTACTCACAAATAGTTGTGTTATTTAGACTTTTGCGGAACATTTTTCTGATTCAATGAGTGAAAAGTTATGACTGGTTTAATGTGAAATTTAAGAGTGAAAAACTGACGAAAAGCCACTATTTTCAAGATAATGAAACATAGAAGCTGTTACAAAAATTTTCCGCAAATCTATTTTTAATTCCAAAGCAGACACGTCATCTGAACCAAAAAACCCAAAATTTACTCTTCTTCACAAAAGTCTTCAATTTCTTCATCAATTTTTTCGTTGCGATTTTTATATTTTTTAGATGTAGAAATGATTGGCCTAATAGAAAATGTTAAAATAAACATTTAATGCATAACAAATTACGAAAATTCACTATGATCAGAGCCCTTACTTAAATAAATACTGAAATCAGCCCGTTCGTTCCAAGGAATAGTGTTTGTTACATAGAGTTGTCTGCTTTAAAGGGATTCTAATGTACATCAAATTTCGGTCATCCGCTCGCAATCAAAGATTTTTCACGCAATAACGCAATTTTTATTCCACAGTTTTATCTTCATGTAACATCCCGGGGGAAAATTAAATTCGTTCATGTTTGTGATTAAATTCGGGGGGTCCGGGGGTCAAGCTAACACTTGTCCTGGGATTAAACTTCTGTACGGGGGTAAAAATGTAAAACGTCCGGGGTTAAATTATAAAAAGCTTACATCCTCGTACTCTTTCTAAAAGCATTCGGTTTATATACGTTCGAACGAAGTGGTTTCAAACTATAGCCAAAAGACTGTGGTATGGTAAAAGTACCTTTTCAGAACGCGCATGCGCGTCTACTTCTTTGGGACTCTAAGGTTTAAAGTTCAACTATATCATATCCAAGCTTGAAAAAACATTTAAAGTTTAAGGTCATTTTTTTGGGGGGTCTACTGTACTAGTAAATGAATTCATGAATCGACCTTTCTTGAATTTCCTTCTTATTGTTAGTCATTGTCATTTTTATGTCTCGATCAAAATCTTGATATCCTAATATTTGGGAACCTTTCCAATACCCTGACAAGAATGGAGAGATAGTTGATGACAATTGACAGTTAGGACGAACCCTCAAAAATATTTCGGAAAGAAAAGTTGTCAAAATATTGGACGTACTTTTAATGTTTACTTTTATCGAAACCCATTAGCAAGGATAGCATAAAACAAGGAGAGATCGCGAAAAAAAGAGAGACCCTTTTGTTTGTCAGTGACGTCACCCGGAATGATATAAATAAGCTTGAAATTGAGTGACAAGAGGACAGGTATAAAAAAAGCTTTTTTTGTCAAGAGCGCCACTTCAAAAAAAACAAAAACTTTACAATCGCAGCAAAAACTATATAAAAGGAGTCAACTGAAGCTGTTTTCATTCAGTCAATAGTAAAAACAAGAACGAACTACACACACAGACAACACTTTCTGAAAGACATACATTTAACAAAACAAGAACAACATGTCACCGTCTACCAAACAAATGTTGCAAACAGTTTTGCTTTTCGTATTTATCGCTGGTGTCCATAGTAGTCAAACACTTTATACTGGTAAGTTGCATTTTTATGTTTTTTTAATTTATTTTCCTTGACTGAAGACGTTGTTTATGGTTACGATGCTGGACAAAAGTTCCTTTTCCTCAAAGTTGATGTACATAAGGTCAGCTATTGCTATCATATGCCAACAGATCACTTTCAAAAGCATCGAGTTGGTGTTAAGAGGGCAGTTATACTATTTTTGTGCTAATTTTCTGCTGTTTCAAAAAAGTCTACGACCTATTGACCGACGTTGTTTTCGTATAAAGACAAGGGAATGATACTTTACCCCGACTGATACCTCGGCTCCTATATATGTACTAATGCTGTCTCTAACTCCTGATTGAAGATAATGAATCTATGAAAATTCTATAATTATATGTTTTCTTATTTTCCCCGCAGGTCCCAGACGAACTTTTACGCCACAAGCAACACGAACCGTCACACCTACAAACCGTTGTTTTTATTTATGCAGTTACAAGAGCTTAAAGAGAAATCAAATGCTCTGCGCTCAATGTATTCGTGGTGTTACATTGAAAGATCTCGGCCAACCAAGCTCAAGACCAGTAGTCACATGGAAAAAAGAAACCAAATTCCAGAAAATGACTACTACTCGAAAACCAGAACGGACAACTTTGTCTAAGAACTACGAGCGACTATGCATGGAATGCCTACAAAGTTCCCAACACGCCAAAAGATGCCAAGATATATGTAAAGCGTGGTTAAACGGCAAGACCACCCCAACAATGCTTCGACCGCTCGGCAACGCTAACGGCAACGGCAAAGTAGAATCAAAACCGACTCCACGTACAAGACCTTCTGAATCTGAACTGAAAGTCACAAGAAGTGCTGAAGAAAATTTGCTTTCCACTTTGTTAGAATATAAAGAACGTGAATTTTGGTTCGTCGCATTTGCTCTTGGTTGTGTTATTTTGCTGCTCCTGTTGATTGTCATAATGTTGTTATCTCGACGCAGGCGCACACAGAAAATGGTCAAACCTCGAATGGATTTTTGCAACATCTAAAGAAGATTTAGTGCTTAGTATTCCCTTTAGTACCACTTAAGTGTCCTTCCACATGTTGGAAAAAGAGAAACTAACAGTTTGCTGGGTCTTTAGAAAAATCAAGCTCAATTATGGAGATGTTCTGAGGACGATCGGAATTTGAATTAATCTCCTACAATGCGCACCAACCAATCCGGTTGCCGTATAAATAAACTATACAAAAATTCGTCTGAAAAGCATTTTTGTTATACAAAATCCATTAACAATAATCACTCTGAGCTGGGTCTCGATTGACTGTTATATGGAAAGTTCACTAGATTGGTGAAAAAAATGAGAACATTTTATATGAAAAATAAATATTTTTTTGTATGTTATAAATTTTAATGTTATTTAATTATTTCAGTTCTATCATATGTAAATAGTTTTATGTTAAATGCCTTGTAAAAAATTTATTTTCCTTTTAAATATTGCTGGCTCAATATATTTCGTAAATTATGAAAAAGATTTGTTGTGTCTTTTTTATATTAAAGCCAATTTGCCGGTTTATAAGTCAATCGCCCGACTGCCAAGTCAAAAATATGTTGAGTTTTTCAAAACAATCAACAAAAAACCATTACGTTCGTTACGTCAGTTGATTGTTTAGATCAGTTGAAAAGAAGGAGGAGAATTGACCATGACCTAATAAAATCCTAATAAAAAAGCTTTTATCATATACGGAAACAACCTTAAAAACCGGGTGGCAAAGTGACAAAAACACTTTTTAGGATTACTCCGATCATGAATATTTCTTTCTTTATTTACTTTTAATTCGGAACTTTCTGATCTTTTCTAGATGCACGTGAAACGACTATAAAAAAGATCATTTATTAAGAAAAGACATTGCAATGCTAATTTGGATTATTTCATATGTGAATGCCGTGTTATTATGCTGAAGTTAGGCTTACATCGAGTCTAGATCTAGAATTCTACTTCTGTCTTTGTATCGCCTTGCTTATAGACTGGCGAATGAAATTTTTGGGCTGGCAAAATGCTATTTCTTCCTGGTTCCAGGAAATTCGCATCTCAACAGACTATAATAAGTGAGAGGTTACGTTGAGCAATAGATAAATCAAAGAAGGACGACAAGCTAGCGGTGACCCACACCATTGTCCCGCATAATAGCGCAGGTTACGAAGGAGGACGACAAATAGCGATCCGCGAACGTTGCCCCGCAAAATCTAGGACGCTCGATTGGCTTTTTGAACATTCCCTTTTTAAAAATGCCATTGTCAGAATCAGTATAACGCAAATGACAAGCTTGCATTTAACCAAAATTAACAACGAATACGGGAAATTTGCCATAGAAAGACAGTGTGGACTTGTCTAATGTTTGTGGTTTGTATGTTACGTTGTTGTGTATTGCGTGAGTTTGGCACAATCTATGGTATCTATGGTAGTGTATAGAATAGAAAACAAAACAGTCGATCAATATTTGGCGAGCTGGAGCTAAATTCTTATGTAGAGGGTGGGGCATGGATGGAAGACAATAACCGAATATGTTAACATCTATGCTGTTTGAATTGCAAGTAAAACATTACATTATCTCGCTTAACGTAATCTCACTAAGACGCTCGATTGCCTGTTTTTTATGGAGAACGGTAAATGTCTCATTTGTTCCAGATAAAATATCCTTTGTATTGGGCTTTCTCACTGTTGAGGATTTCGATTTTTCTTAACACCAACCCCCCTAGATATCCGTGCCGAAAGTTTCGAGCCCCCTGGATATCCTTGGTTCTCAAACTCTTAGCTTCAAGGATATCCTTGGCCCGGGGGGGGGGGGGTACTTAGGCAAAAAAGGGTACGTGGATGTGCCGCTGGTCTGGGTACCTTTTTTCACCTAGAGTCCCATTCAGGATCTCAAAAATACGAAAATACAAACGTCTGTTCCTCATAACATAGGGTGCCTTTTTGGGAAAAAGCAGAAAATTTTGGTCCCATTAGGGTCCCTTTTTCGCGAATTTTGAGTCCCAGGTAGTGTCCATTTTTGAACCCCAGCGGCACATCCCCGTCGGCCGGCAAGGGTAGTATCCCCCCCCCCGGATCCTTGGTCTTCAGATTCTTACCTCCTGAATATCCTAGGATGTGGAAAATTTCGGACCCCCTGGATATCCTATATCCTCAACAAGGGGGGTACGGACTTTTTCTGGAAAAACCCCTTTCCAGCACACGCCGTCGTCATCTCATCTCACTCAACGTACTAACGATTACCCTTAGCAAAAATAGTCATGTAAACAAAACACCAAAACAAATACCAAACATATATATCTGATAAGCTATACAAAAAGAATCTCGAGGGAATTTGCGAATTGCATCATAGACTATCCAAGCTCAGATAGAGGTAGGCTACAAAGGTAGGCTATAACCAATGGAGGAGAGTTCACTAATAATCCTATATACCTTATATGGAAACTAATTACTCTCCCATCCAACCCTGCTATCTAAAGCAGAGATTAAAGTGAAAATTTCTAACAGCAAACAAATTTGCATAAAACCTTGAGGGAATTTGCGAATTGCAGCATAGATTATCTTGAGTAGTGGAGATCAAAGATCGATTGAGCAAAACAAATTTGCAGAGAACCTTAAATATACTGTGTTGAGATCAACATATTAGCTATGCCAGTAAACATTGGAAAAAACTCGGCAAAACAAAAATACCCCTTTACATTTTCAGTTTTTTTTATATCTATCTTGCATACAGAATCCAGGGTTCCTTAAAAAATGTTTTCGTTATGATGATAGTGACCTGGGACACAATGAAAATAATGTGAATGTCTATTTTCTAAAGTTACGTAGAAAATGTAACTTGAATTCTAACCCTCCAGCGAGACTTTTTTGCATAATTCCACCACTTCCCTTAGGAATAGTAGTGAGATCGGCGTTTTAAGTTGTAACCAAGCAACACAACCACTACCCTGGGCCTGTTTTTCTATTCATGGAGTCGGAAGGATCAATCTATATTTTCAACTGATTAAAAACGAATGGTTGAGAGATATGGCGTCAGATTTGGTTTAAAACACACTTATGAGTCTTTTTCACAAAACTCAATGAAATAAACATGGAGACTGAGCCTGAGATTTTTTTAAAAATTAAGAACATCTTAAGAACGTGCGAAGGCTGAAATTAACAAAAACAATTTTCAACGCTTCAATAAAAGGTGTCCCAGCCAGACACACAACATTATTCCAAAATTGTTTCAGCGTCCAAAAAACGTTCAACAACATTGTTGGACGTTATTTGGACTCATAAGAACACCTAAAGGTGAAAATAGTTGAAAAATAAGAACATCCAGCCTCAACCAGAAAACGTGTGGTGTGGGACAAAAGCGACCACTTTACAAGCAGACCCCCTCTCTAGACGATGTTACCGTATGTAAATTAAAAAGGAATTGGTAAAATTATGTTAAAGTTTATGGCCATGTTGTCGGCCAGTTTAACGCTGGTCTGTTAATAAAAACAAAGTTAAATTATACACCGCAGGTGTTTTATGTTAGAACAAACTGCATAATAACATTTTAAGCTCCTTATAAGTGAAATTAAGACCACGTTAGCAACATTTTAAGACCCTCTGCGATGAAGATATCTCAAGAAAATTAAGACCACGATAAGAACGCATTTTAAGGCTTGATTAACTTCAGAAATGTTGAGAACATCTTAAAAGAATTTTTCTTGTTTAGTTCTAATAAGTCTTTTTGCAAAGAAATTGTCAGTAAAAACTGGTTAAAACCGTCAATATGTAGAAACCAGGATAGAACGAAAGAAACAAAAAGGTGAGCAAGTGATAATGTCCTGGTTTTTACATGGAATAGATTTTTACTGATAATCTTTACATTTTTTCTTTAGTTAAGCAAAAGAAAGAATGAAATTCGGTAAAATCCGATTTGTCTTCCCTTTGTGGTAACGGAATCAATACCACATAACCATAACAAAGAAGTCTCATGATTCTCTCTTCTCTGATAGGTAATTAGGAAACCAGTCATCCTTCCCCATGTTCCAACAATTTATTCTCACGGTTTCAAGCATATTACGCAATATCGGCGTGTTTTAGTGAGACATAGAACATGAGATATGACTTCCTATAGTATTTGCTTAGTTCCTTATATGGCATTTTGACCCTGTAAGCTTCGTATCGGCTGTATTTAGATGTTGTGGACCTATCAGTAAAAGTCTCTTAAACGAGTTTGGAAAACGAAGCATCGAGTCAAAGATTTGTCTCTTTTATTCAAGCGATTTTTAGAGACTTTCATACTAAAGAACGACGTGGTCTCAAATTGGAAGATTAATTATTTTTTAGTTCCTTTTAGAAAAAGTTGCTCTCACCGAGATCAACAACAAAGTAATCACAAAATTACATACAACGTCAACTAGGGTTGTTGCTGAGTTTACGGCCAGATAAGGCGGTTATAAAGGGTGGAACATCCAGCATGTGAAGCAAGGAATGTAGAATTTACATTGCAAAAATTAAAAAAAAGATTAGTCGATGTAACTTTGTTTTATGTTCAAGTGCGACCTCACTGTTTTTTTAGGGTCTCAGCTATAAGTTGTTGTTCTATTACAAATGATGTGAAGTGTGGTCAAATGCCAATCCCACGCCAGGACTGTTTGAAGTAATAAAAAAAAAAAAGATCCAAAATACAAAAGAATGTTTAAGACGATGTAGGCGTAAACAGAAACAGAAACATTGGTGAGAAAATAACTGTAACCTGCAACCAGCTTTGATCCAAGGGGAAAACGTCAGTGGTCGCGCGGGAGAAATGAGAAAAAGAGGAGACCAGTGTTATCTATCTCAGCAGACATAGACGTTTTTTTTCAACGTTTTTTTTCAACGCTCAAATAACGTTTGGACGTTAAAACAACGTTCCGTGCCTGCTGAGTCTGATTTGCAGACCCATACTAAAACCGTTGTACGTATGAGTCTGCTAAATAAGGTCCCTTTTGGTTTCCGATTC
>JAUJPO010040868.1:0-18366 GCA_032270745.1 Tiaropsis multicirrata | reverse complement strand
ACAACATCTCAAAGATTTCTTTGATTTAAGAATATTTTTTCACTGTTTCAGTTCAGGCATATGGTTTTCAGCTAATTATCATCATTTCATCATTTCATCATATTTTCATCTTTCCATATTATCCAGATTGAAATTTTTTCTATTATTGAATGGTTTTGAAATACAATTCTGATGAAGATATCATATAGGGCTTTCATCATATCACATTTATAATGTACATAACATTTTGGAATTAGTATTTTCTATTATTTACATTCTTTATAAGATTGAAAGAAGGTGGCATTTAGTGTAAGCTGTCTAGTAGATAATAGAAGCAATAAAATAAAAAAAACAATGATTTGCTGATGCTGCTTTATCCTTTGGACATACGATTCTCTTTAACTTTAATTTTAAATCTTAGATTTTAGATCGAAATAGAATTATTTACAATATGTAAAAGGAAATAAATAGAAAAATAATTACTTAATTTAAACAAAAAATAATTGTGTAAAACTTTCTGCCGCAATATTTAAGGTGGTTATTGGGCTATATTGCATGGGTAAAGTAAATGAATCGAATTTACGCAACAGGTTTTCAGTTTCAGTTTCTGATGTATACAATTCCCTCCCTCCAGCCAAGTTTCACCAGGAAAACGGGGGGGGGGGGTCGTTTTGTGTGTTGGTAAAACGGGAAAACTATTATCGATTGTCCATTGTACTATATTGTTTCTTGGCTTTTCAAAGTGAAGGGTGTTGTTATCTGTATATCTTCCTACACTTTTTCGAAATTTCTGTTGTTTTTTCCTTTCGTTTATTTTACGCGACATTTGAAACTTCTATGTATACGTGTAAACGCAATACGTCACAAGAGATTTCCTTCTGCGAAACGGAGTTTACTTTTCCAGTCATCGTCAAAAAATTGGTATGTTTTGCCAAGAAACATGACGTTGCTGTTTGTACACGTTTTAATACGTCAAAATGATGCAGACTGCACGGTTTTCTTATTACGTCATCATGAGCCAATCAAGTTGACCAAAACTGGTTCTCTCGCACATCATTACGTCACTATAGACCAATTAACGAATGAGAGGATAGGTCGGAGCAATACAGCGTTTAATAATCCGGTTATTTTTCATGGTGCGCATGCATTTGATGTGACAGCCACAGTCAGCGTCGTGGTTGCACTCTTTAAAAATATTACCATAGCAACCGTGGTTATGTTTGAAATTACGTGTGTCCAGGGCAGCATCTTTGAGCTATAATGATAAAAAGAACATATTATAAACATCTCAGAAAAAGTATAAAATTTGAGTGAAAGAGAAACCTTTGTAAGAAGTGGGTGGCATGTAATAGAAGAAAGATAAAAAGCGTTCGTCGAGATTCTCATCCAAAAACCCGGAGGAAAACCTTTCACTATAGACCGTTGAAGAGACGAGCTAAGAAAACCTCGGAAGAAAACCTTTTGAAAGGCAAGAGAGAACAAAGAGTGACTAAGAAACATATATTTGGTGAGGTGCGTAGGAGAAATAATTGCACCTATCAAAGTTATAACCGTCAAGAAAAAAAGACTTCCAATCATTTACCATTTTATAATATTGTGCGCTTAAGAAAGTGATTGGTTTTTGGTTTGCAGAGAAAAAGAAAGAAAGATCTAATCAGTTATAAATGATGAAGTAATCAACTTCATAATTAGGTTATTTGAGACGAGGTCAATATTAGCTTTTTGCTAAGCATAAATTGATCCACTCAGTTCTTGAAACCTCGCCTTGCTTGGATTAAATTCAAACCAATCTTTAAAAAGACTTTCCGCCATGACAGATTTTTTACTAAAGGTTCTTCTTCTGGGGTTTTCTTCCCATCATAAACTTCAGTAAGACTCGAGCGCGTGGAGACAATCGATTTGTGATATTTTGACTTGCCCGTGATTAATCTGACCTGACCTGGTCGGAATTTGTTCGACAAATACGATCCATTTCTTTAGATTTCGTACTGCTTGAAGTAAAGGCAGAGTTGAAACTTACCAGAAATTTAGCCAACATATTTCGTCCTTGCTGTATTAACGCATCACCGCCATCTGCCACTTTATTATTGGACGAATCCAAAGTTTGCGGACGTCCATGAACCAATACAACTGCGACAAGTGTCAAGAGTAACATTGTTGTTGCTTTGTGTGCCTGCACAAGAAAAAGTACCGCAAAATTTAATTTTAAGTACTATAAACTATTTCGATTGCTAAGAAATTCTTCTTCTTACTTCCTTGGTCGCAGAATCAGTATATCCAAAAAAGAACTTTGTGTTGTCTCTCCTGAGGAGGTCTAGGAATCTCCGATATTTCGAAGACTATTTTACCCCCTGAATTATGTTATATAACAATGTCCTATGACCAAAATCAAGGGGGTGACAAGCAGAACACAATGATAGATATGATCACGTCCCTCTGTCAGTTATTTGGCAAGCTGAACCGTTAGAAAATATAGAACTCTGTTTTGACGGAAAGCAACGAGAGAGAGAGACTACCTAAAACATCTTATTTACGGATATCTTTCCAAAGCGCCTGTTTATACCTGTCACAGAGGCGGATACAGAAGGTACTCCGAGATTTTGACGGAGAGTGTTGATTCCATATAAGGAATATTGACAAGTACAACACTCTCCGTCAAGAATTTTAAGAACTTTCTGTATCCGCCACAGGTTCCTAAAGATGATAAAAACAAATCGTACATACCATTTTTGTTTGCTGATGTTAATAAAATTTTCCAAATATGATAAAAAAATTATGCGGTTGGTTTTTGTTATATTGCTTTTCAAAATTGTTGAAATGAAGGAAAGGCGACCCGCGCTCTTTCAAAATCAAAACGTCCAGCGTTTCTTCGAGTAAAAAAAAATAATGAACTGAAGAGTGAATGCTACTACGGCTTTTATAGCCAACGCTTGTTAATTGCTATTGTTTTAATTTGATGAACAATAGGCTAGGTTAATGAATCTCGGAACGAGTTTTTGATGAAAGCAATTAATTGAAGGATGATTGATTCTCGTTGGCTCTTAATTACTTTCTTTTGTCACAACGTCTTTATTGTTTTCTCAGCGTTTGATGATAATATCGTGTCGCTGTTACTCCAAAATTAAAAGCTCTCTGTACTCGACAAATATCTTACCCACGTGAAAACACTGGCATGAAGTTATTTAGACACGCCCCACTAAGGAATACTCTTAAAGCCTCGAGAAAAGCCATTTTGTTAAAATGGAGTAGACTTGGAAATCAAAATTAGATTATTGAATTGTGTGGTCTATATTTGTTTATGGTTGCTATGAGAAATCGTCGAAATTTGATCAGGATCTTTTTCATGAAGCGTCAGATTGATAGGTCTTGGGAAAGACTCTCTGGTCTCTGGAGGGTTTGTAATAGCCGCGGGCAGGTTGTAAAAATGTCAAAAACTTAATTTCCAAGGGGGACGTTGGAATAGTCGGAGTTCAAACTATGAACACAATATCATTAGTAAAAAGCATAATTACAACAACTACAGTAAGTAGTAAGGCGAATATTGGTTTGAAAATATTTCCGAACCATTAAGCTCAAGGGGGAGGGGTGGAATAAGAATGTCCTGGGTGGAAAAAGATCGCAAAAGTAACTAGCGGGGGAGGGGCGTCCATTAGAGACCAGGTAGAAAATACTTGATACAGATCATTTTAATCACTCTCTGTGAGAAAGAATATTCATCATAAAAGCGTCACAATAGGAACATCCTCCGCTACCGGCGTTCCACCCCTTAGTAAAGAGGAGGGGCTGGTTGTGCACATAACGATCGATGTGTAAATTTAATATGCGTTTCCAGACCAACTTATAATCCAATGTACTAAATGTAAAGGATAAGATAACAACAGATCTATTAACAACATAGTGCATTGTAATTTGAGGAGGAAAAAACAGGAAATTAATACCGTTGGATATGTTGTTTATTTTGTTGAGTATCAACCATGTCAAACATTTTCGACAAATACAGTCTTCAATGCTCCTCCTCCTATTACTTATTAGCCCGTATTCAACAATTGCTGTAAAATGGTTATATTGTGGTGTGTGTTAAAATGATATCAGCGTGCTAAAAAGAAGAAAACAATCTAAATTTGCATGTCAAAATTCTTAAACTAAAAATTAGAAGTTAATAGAAATTACAGCATTGAAGAGGAATTCTTTGGCTCTCTTCAGACGCTATCAGACTCCCCTGATAATCAATTTTGTTAACCCATGAAACCCTTACAGTGTTTTACTCTAATTCACTCACGTATATTGAGCAAAAAAATTGAACAAAGATCTTGAACTTACAGAACGATGACATGACATGTCACACGTTTCTGAGCAGAGATCATATGGTACCAGGAAACCGGAAGAATAACATTCTCTATAATGAAAATCTTGAGAAATAATTAATCACATTTGCAATCAGGTTTCAGCAAATTTATGTTATGTCTTTGTTGTGCATATTATTCTGATCTGCTATATCGATTATATTATAAACTCTAGCAAAGCTACTCACCTCTCTATCAAATTCATTGATTGTCCTGTTCTTTGCATGAGCACCTCGCTGTCATAAGATCATAGTCTTTTTCTGTATCAATTCAATACGATTTTTTAACTTGTCTAGAAAAATAATAAAACAATTGAGGCCAACGTCGTAAGCTCTAGGAAATATAGTTAAACCTAGGAAGCTATAACCCCTCTCTAATAGGCCTCTGGGAATCCCTTAGGGTTTTTCTCATCCTATAAACGAAATAAAATTTCTCATAGATTGAAGAAAAAGGACTGCCAAATCAGACTAGGAATGTTAAACTTTATATCTAAACCCTGTTAATTTTTTTATTTAAACCCTAAGAAAATCTTTGGAAGATCATTGAGCTTTGGTGGAAAAGCCTTAACAAGTCTTTAAAGGTTTTAAATACCCCCCCCCCCCAGGCAATCTTGCTACGTGACCCTATCAAATCCGATTGAATGAATGAATCATGCTACTAAACCACCGACATTAAAATCGACGCCGATTTCGTAACTGAATAGTTTAATGAAATTAAATTTTGGTTTTTAATTCGAAAGATTTTTATCATTTTACACTAATCACTGCTCATTTGTAAAGCCATTAGTACAATAAAGAAATGAAAATGCTACCCGTCATGTACAGAAGGAGAAAAAAGAAACGAAAAATTTTGCTTCGAGTATTTTCTTTCAGTCGCAGGGTTCGGTCTTAACTTAAGAAGGATTGGCTATGGGACAATTTCGCTAGAAAATCTGAAAAGCAAGCAACAGATAACTGAGAAAGTCTCCTAAACGAGTTTGGAGATCGGAGAACGAAACATCGATAGACAAACATTTGTCAAGCGATTTCGAGAGACTTTTGTAATAAAGAACGACGTGGTCTCAAGTTGGAAGATGAATTACAGGGAAACGTACAATAGATTAGCGTGCCAACAATAACGTCTTGATATCCGCTAAGATTACTCGCTTTGACAAAAAAGATGACGCGTGCGCTATAGGAAACCAACAAGTGCTCCATTGTCTGTGTCTACGCTTCTCGTTGTGTTTGAATGTGAAAAGGAGGTATTCGGTGAGTTGCCAGAATTTAAAACCTCGCAAATGACATACTGGTGTATTTAATGATATCCAGAAGACAAACAACGTTAATCCAACGTTGTTTCAACAGGTACGAGACGTAACGTTGTGATTTTGAACCGACGTTGGTTGGACGTTAAAACAACGTTCCGTGCCTGCTGGGTATATTCTAGATTGTGAAATGGTATGAAGTCATATGCTCTCCTTTGCCTAAACAATTTTCCTGAGACACAGTTTCGAGTTTCAAAATGGCAGAAAGTTAAAATCTTCACAATCAATATGAACAATATGGTCCAAAATATTGAAGTAATTTTTGATATAATGGAATAATGCGGTCAAATAATGAACGGAGAAAGCAAAATTCTACAAATCTGGTGTATTAAATTATTAACATTATGGTGTTAAAAGGGTGCCCACGCAAACCCTCTAAAATAAGGTGTGTCATAAGCAAGAGGGCCGCATAAGGGTACCCACGTAAACCCAATGCAGCAGGAAATGGTCGGTGTTTATGAATTTTAGCGTAAAAAATAAAAGCATAGGATTAAGGTTTTTCTTTTCGATTCCAAAGTGTTTATATTATTAATCGGATAGGGTTTTAAGAAGAACACAATGCCATTAGAGCCATTAGACTAATTAACGATGTGATTATCTTTCCCAAGATTTAGAGAACTATTTTTTGAGATTGGTAGGTGCCTTTAATAAAAGCTGTTGTATTGTTTAGACATTCTATCTGTTTAATCTTTTAAAAGTAACTTAAACCCATTGACATTCTACAAGAACATGAAAAAGGAAGATTTAAGATTAAAATTTCGAAATGGTGGGGAGAATAATTAGCTCTCAGCATGAACCGGAAGGATTTTCCAACTCCTACTTTACTACTTCTAATCTAAACTCGCACTTTTACGATTTAAAGTTTTAATGACTCAAAGTTAATCCAGAAATTTTAAAGACTCAATCAAATGATCAAAATTCTTTGCCTAATCTAAGAATTTTGAAGTGATCATAGACGCGCCATGAGTAAAAGAGCACTGAGGCACTTTGCTGTTAATCTTAATCTTAAGCTTGGGCGATTTCCGTTTTAAATTCAGAAGGGTATGTCTTGAATCTCAGATAAGCCACTTTTTGAGTTCTCTAAGAAACGCCTACACTAAGATCATGAGATCTTGATCTGTTTGAGAGGATTGGCTTAGGGACGAAGAGGATCTTTTACTTTCATGAAAAACGTTACTCTTGGAAACTTGCACCAATCTGTTGCAAAAGGATTGTCACTAAAAGCAGCTAATATGTAGAAACCAGGATAAGACGAAATAAACAAAAAAGTAAATAAGTGATACTGTCCTGGTTTCTACGTAGAAGCAATTTTTACTTACAATCTTTTTACAATAGACTTCCATTTGTAATCTCAAGCAAATGTCCCACAGTTTCTGTCTGTAGCTCAACCAATTATTATACTAATGTTATAGTACCCGGGTGGACAGGTATATCATATGGCGTTTTAATAGTACACTGTGGTCAACACTAGCGCACTAGTTGAATGAGTTGCTAGGTGTTAGCCGGATTGGATCTGAGAGTGAGAGGTATTTCCCGGATATGAATCAATTTAACATAAATAAAGAAATTATGCCAATAAAAGACCCTAAAACTACCAAGAGATTTAATGAAATTGCTAAGGAAGGGGTTGTAATTTATAAGAATGTCATCGGCTGAAAAGTACTAATTATTATTAAAAGTACAACGTCTTAAATACATTCTTAAACAATTTGAGGTTAAAGGGTTTGAGGACCTGGAAGAGTCAGAGGTTTGGTATGATTTGAATAGCAGAAAGTTATAACACTTTTAAAGAGTATGAACGGTTTCGAATCTACCAGTAAAGTTCGTCATGCTTAACTTGGGCGGATACAGTAGGTAAGCAAAAGTTTTGATGGAGAGTGTTGACTTCCATATAAGGAATATGAGCAAAAGCTTCTTCACTCTTCTCCGTCATAAATTTTGCGAACCTTCTGTATCCGTTACTGACTTAAAGTTACAACTGTAACCACACAAACGAAAAAATGAAACAGGATGTCTATAAAGGTAATTAAAGAAGTGAAGTTACAATGACTAATTAGTTCTGTCGTTCAATTATATTCCGTTTCTTAAAATAGGGGAAAGTCATTAAGAAAGCATGATTTCAATGAATATTTGTCAATATTTTTTCCCTTGTCCGTCCTCCTGTTTTATTAATCAGATTGTTTGAGTTTTTTACTGTGTGAGATTTTCTTTATTGTTCAAAGAATGAGAGAATTCAAGATTTAATTTAGATTTCTCCCTGTTTTGTATTGACAAACAAACAAACAAAACAAACAAAAAATCATGATAGACATATAAAACGTACATGTGACCAAACACATTGATCTACTGAAACCCCTGTAAATAGAACTTTTCTAAATTTCAATCGAAGAACAAACAAACAAACAAACGGAAAAACAGACCAGAATTGACGGACAAAAAAATGAACAAAATAGAAGATTCAACAGTAATTCAACTGATGTGAAATGACAAATATTCCTTGCATTTGACATTGTCAAGAATTCACGAAATGAAGCCTAGATAAAATATCTCAACCAAGCTTCGAACAGGGCTGGTTTGTGTTGTAAGCCTGTAAGAGTTTAAGGTTATGATGAGATGTTTTTTAAGGATTTAAGACATTGTAAACGAAGGTTCTGTCTTGACGATCCCTTACCCTGCCGGAATTGAGCCATGGATGGTCATGGATATGATCAACAAAACAATCAATAAACAGACGGAATGAATGCATGTCAAGAGAGATTCGTCACTTGAGTTAGTCAGGTGATGTTAAATGGTGAAGAAATTATGTGGAAGGTGAATCAACTAATCATGCTTACAGATCCTTTTGAAACAACGTAATGCTATTAAACATTTGATGACAAGGCATCGCAGTTTTTCATAGGATTAAAATTTCAATTGCTTGGATTTTCGTAATCTACTATCTATTTGTCTATTTATAGTGCATCTCAGGCCGACCAATTATCCCAAATCATTAAAAGACAAATCTAGAAGATTATACGAGGGGTATAACATAGAATTTTTTCTCACCAAAGCAAAATCATCTTCATTTTCAACAAAGATTGCATTGGTCTAATTTTCCTAAATAACAAACAACAAGAATAAAATCTGTTAATGGGCTAATGGCATTTGTTTATCAAGATGAGTAACCATTTAATCCACATTGATGCTTATATGTCGCTAGTTAGCAAGAAAACTTTCACAAAGAGTAGTAAAATTCGTCATGTTTCAAACTGTCTCTCTGCTATGACAACTTATTGACGTTTTGTGTATAAAAAATGAAAGCAAATGTTTTGTCTTGATACTTCGTTCTCCAAACTCTTTTAAGAGACTTTACTACGGAAAACTCGAGTGGTCTAGAATTTACAGGTCCACAACCTTTAACATTCAAGGAGTTACAACCAATTGAAGAAAAACTTGATAATGCCTTCTCCTTACTGGACAGTAAAATGATATTGTTTAAGGTATTTACGGTATGAAAGGAAATTGGTCAGAAGTAAAGGTATTTTGGAACGGATTAGAATGCTTCTAAAAATAAATAAAAGAAATATAGCCCCGCCAGCGGCGTGAAGAAATGGTTTGCTGTTCCTACAATGCGTCAGTCAGGTTTTTCATATTGGATGGAGCTTTGAAACTCAAGGAAGTAAAAATTTTCGCTTCACATTCTACCACATTCTAAACTCTTCCAAATTTTTCACATATTTTCATCATAATTTTGACGTCATAATCAAATAACAAGTATTTTAATTTTAAGATTACATCATTATATTTTCGTGAATGAAAAATGCTTTTGGATTTGAAATTGACCCACAAAAATTTGGTAGCAATGTCTGGAATGTGAGATGGTGGGATAAAATATTTCGATTTAATTGCAAAAAAGAAAAAAGAAAACTCTTAACAAATTCAAGTAGCAATACTTTCAATTGCATATCAAATCTTATCTTTTTAAATATAATATACATTTCATGTGTGTTTCAACAAGTGTGTGAAAAACGAATCCATTAGCTAATTATAAATTGCCTCATTAAATGTAGCCAAACTCATTACATAACTAAATACAGCAAATGATGTCTACATCGCAACGATGAATGAGCTTCTCCACACTTTGTACTGCGAGAGTCGCTCTCACGCAAAAATTCTCATTATTTAACCATTAATAAACGATAAGTAATTTATCATTTTTATCAATTTGGCTATTACAGTAGAAACCCCTTTTAAGTGCCTATCGGAAATCATAACTCTCAATGTCAGCTGTTCGACGTCACTCACTCAAAAAATACGCGTTGATACGTTGAGTTTATACATCCTACCGGACGTGCGGCCCTTAAGGATAAGTTTTTCAAAGTTCTGACGAAGCTCAGGTACTTGCAGGTGCACTGTAAGGCTAGTAAATTTGAGAAAATTTAGATTTCTTTTGCTAAAACCGGGGGAAACGGCTGAAAAATGCTAACTTAATGCTTAACTTAGAAAACGGAAGCACTAAATCTCCACGACCTACCACCCCTTGACTACCTGCTGTTTTCATGTACATTAACAGACACACAATTGGCAAATCTTTAATTTTGTTAAATCGCAGAATACTGCCTTCAAAGAATTTGCTCACCATTCTCCGAGATCTCAATTCACCTTCCTTGAAGCAAGAGTTTAAAATGTTCCTGTGAATGGGATAATTATGTACCTCTTCAATGCTATGGACTCTGAAGTTATGTTCTTTGAGTTTTGATGCAACGTGTAACTTAAATTCTTGACAGCTCTCGACAAAAATTTGCTTGAAATCAATCATCAATATAAAAAAAAGCTATGAAAAAGATAAAAATTGTGCACAGGAACAAAAAATCTCGTTCTTCTAAAGCTGAAAGAGTGACAACCAAACTGCAAAATTTAAAAACAAACTTCTTCCTTCCTTCCTTCCTCTGTCTGTCAGCCGCAAAACTTGTGTTTTTGCTGACGCGGTATTCCTTTCCGCGAAACAAATATTTTTACCGGGACCGAAACACAGTTATTTATTCCCGCAACATATGAAAAGATCCAAACTCGGATCGCCGTGTATATGGATAAGGTTTTCTTAAAATGGTCTTGCTCAATCGATACACTGGTACTATCTTAATACAGTGCTCCCGGAGTGCGTGTTTCTAGCAACCACTTCCACCGTAAGCTTCCCGTCAACTATTCAAGGGGGGAGGTTCGAATGACTGAAAAATAGAGCACTCGCCCACAATCGAAAGATTACATCGTCCACTCAACGAATGAGTAGCACAAAACAAGTAAACTGAATTGTGCGTTAAGTCACTAGGAGCTGACGGCAGGTGAGGCGTTCCACCCAGTATTCTAGCAAAAGAGGGATAGACTCCTCGACTACACGGCCACTATCGATACTATATGCCTCCCGCCCTGATTAACTTACTTACTTGGCTCTGCTCTGAAAATGTTATTGAATGTTATTTTTTAGTCGTAATAGTCTTTATAGAGTTTTCTCATAAAATCAGCCTCGTTAAAACTATTTTTCTCAAATGTGTATCAGTGTTCTTATAGTACCTTTTTCGAGAAATAAATATTTTCTTTCAGATGACAATGGCCAGCGGTTGGTCGGTGGAGATATTTTCATGACAACGCAAGACTTTTTGGAAAATCGAAAGGTATTGTCAGCGCCACCCCAAAATGCACCGGCCAAACAAAAACTGTCGCCCGTATTTGATTTTCACCGAAAGTATTGGAAAAGAAGAATTCCATACCAAATTGGATATGAGTTCAACAGCAAAGGTTTGAAATTTATTGACATTGGATAGTATGTGTATAAAGAAGTCATAGATAAAAAGTAAAAACAAATTCTATCAACTTTGATAGTTTTAAGCTTCAAAATAAAGGCCTACTCATTGCGCGCCTTTCCTTTGTGGTTGAAATTTCTTAGAAAAGACTACTTATCGGGAAATATTTACAGGTTGTTTTTTTTTTCGAAGTCGCGTGACTTGTAACGTCATGCCATATTTAAACAATCAAATGGCTTAGTATTTCGTCATTTTTCTAAAATAAAAGTGTTGCGCGCAAATTATTTTCCGTAAGCGATCAAAGACCTGAATTATCGATCTAAGACCTGAAGAACTTTTCCGATGCAAAATCTAGCGATCTAAGATCTGATCTTTTTACTGCACGGGAATCTTTAGCAATCCAAGACCTGATTTATCGATCCAAAACTTGCAAAAAACTTGCCGCAGAGATGAGAAGGTCTTAATGTAAATTGGTATAATTATTTTTTGCGCATCTTCTGTTCCTCTTCTTACAGAACGCCAAACTATTGAAGAATCTTTGAAAGATATTGAAGATAAATCATGTTTGAAATTCAGCAGTTCAAAAAGTTATTCAGATAAGCATTGGATCAAGTTTTACAAAGGCGCAGGGTATGTACCAGTCCAACACTCCGGGCGGCGACTTTACACTGAAGCTTTTCTAAAGGCAAATCGATTAGCAGAAACAAATACATCTATTATTTACAGTGAAAGAAACTTATTAACAGAGTGCTTTGTATTTCATCAAAATGCTTCAAGTTCTAGGCTAAAAAAAGAGTCAAATGAATTTCACGATTTGTTTTATAAAACTTAATCGATCTTTCTTAGATCTAATTGATCTTTCCTCATAGAGTATTTTGTCTCTTGTATGACCAACTCTGACCAACAAAAGACTTTACGACGATCATCGGTCCCTAACGAGAAGCAGTGAAGGTTGACCTTTATAATGTCAGGGTTGAAATGTATTTCTTCTCACATTTAGATGTCATTCTGGTATTGGACGAAGATATTTTCGTGATTCCAAACCAACTGATGTTTCACTAGGCAATGGATGTGTACAAAAATCCATCATAATTCACGAAGTTCTCCATTCATTAGGTTTGCCATTTGTCTTAAAGCTCGAATTTAAAACTTTTCAACATCAAAAATTTTCAACTATGGCTATTTCTTGCACAGGCTGTATCTTGAGACTCAGGCCACCTAGAATTCTAAAATTCGGAAACAAGCTAGTTTAGCATCAGTGGCGTTGAGGATAACGGTCATTTTAAGGGCTCCTTATTTCCAGAGAGGTGTAGCCTATATTTGTTCCCTAGTTCAAATACAACTGGTTAATGTGACGAATGGAAGAGTTCTCCATTCATTAGTTTTTTCATTAGTCTTTGTATCTGATAGTCGATTTAAGGGCTCCTATCAGAGGCAGATACAGAAGGTCTCAACTCTTCTTGACTTCCAAATAAGGAATATGAGCAAAAGCAACACTCTCCGTAAAAAAAATTGAGAATCTTCTGCAACCGCCACAGGTGCAGCATGTGCTTGTCCCCAGTCCCCTAGTTCAAATACAGTTGGTTAAGTATTACAAATTGAGGAGAGATTTAAAACAGAGTAATCTGCTTATTTGGGTAAAAGTTTTTTAAGGACTGTCATATCTTTTATCTCTTTCCAGGTTTTTTTCATGAACAGAGCAGAACCGATCGTGATTCTTATCTAAAGATTTACCTTTATAAAGTTGATAAGAGTAAGTTCAGTTGCTAATCACACTTTTTTTTTTTTTTTAAAGAGAAATTAAACATGGAAAGTGTTAAGGTTTTACGGCTAAATAAGGTATCGCAATATTTTTACCCAGCAATGGGGATCATTGATGTTCATGACGGGAGCACCACATAAAGAATCTAAGCCCACTTTTACAAAACGCTCTAACATCAACGAAAGCAATGCTGTTTCAACGTAAGGACGTTATTTGGGCGTTGAAACAAAGTTGAAAAGACGGGCGTTCTTTGTCTGCTGTGAAATTTCATGTTTTTTGTTTTTGTTTATAATTGAAGCTTTCTCTTATTCAAGGTTGGCATAGTAATTTCGATAAAACTATAGAGGGTCAAGAGAATTACCACGGAACTCCGTATGACTTGCGTTCTCTCATGCAATACGGAAAACAAACTTTCCGCAAGGCTTCGGCTAACGGAAATGTCATGGAATCGAAAGATGATCCGGATGCACCGATCAGTAATAGTGAAATGTCTGATTGGGATATCATAGAATTGAACCGAAGATATCAATGCCAACATGTTGATGAGAATGGAGTAGAGCATGTAGCAAGTAAGCTTTGTTTTCTAACACCACCTCATACTGACCCATTGTGTGCCAGAGTATACGTCACATTTATCGTTCGTTAGTATACGATCGGGTATACGATGTGCAGATTGTCTGTTTTGCCGATGATTTCACGGTCTATAAACTATCTCATCAATTTTTAAAACAAAAACAATAGATTTTTTAAACGATGGGAGAGATAGTTCAAGTTAAAGAAAACATGTTTAAACTTGTTTAATTTTGCGATTTTTTTAATGGTTAATTTTGAAAATCTTTCCAAATACAAATCTTTGTTTCCAGTTTTGAGTGGTTGGAGCAAGTGGGTCGGGTGGACCAAATGTATGGAGAACTGGAGAAAGGAATGCACCAAAGCAAGATACCGGTTCTGTGTGGATTCCGATAATTGTCCGGGCGCAAATAAATTCGGTACAGATGAAGATGTTGTTGAATGTACTCCGTCTGAATGTAGAGGTAAGAAGCTGATCATTTTCTTCCATATAGAACTGTTTTTCGGCCATATATGACCAATGACTGAACAAAAAAACCTAACGCAGTTACACTAGATTGTGTCCTCTATTGAATAGAATTAAACATTTGAAGCCGCACCACTGGGTAATTAGTAATCAGATAAGTCAGGGCCACACAAGCGCAGTACTTAAATCCTGTGGAACTTTGAAGGGTTACTCCTAGTAGGCAAACAACGTTATTCCAATGTTGTGAAAAACCTGATTTTCATCGGTGATTTAGGCCTACTTTAGTGGCTCGGTTTTTTACCGTGTCTAATTATGCATTAAAGTTGGCAAAAGATCGGGCGTCTAAAGTCAATGTTTTCGCCAATGAAATGACTTCTTCCAATCCTTCAAGTAAAGTTTTTAAACGCCGATATTTTGTCGATCTTAATCAGTCGACACGGCAAAAGACCGAGCCACTAAAGTAGGCCTTGTACCTTATCGGACCAAAAAATGTCGGACAAAAGTGACGAAATTTTTTGGAGATGACGAAAGTTTTGTCCGAAGAATTTAGTTCGACGAAAAGAAAATCCATAAAAAAGCTTTTTAGCCTAAAATTTACGTTTTTGGACAAAAGTGACGAAAATATTTGTGGGTGAGGAAAATTATATCCGACGAAAAATTAGTCCGACATTGTTTTGTCCGATAAGTTAGGTGTCCTATATCAACCTCGTACCCAGGAACAGGACGGTTGGTTCTTTTATATAGGGTAGTGGCCCAATCTCACAACCATCAGAATTTTCAAAAGTGAAAGCGACCCTGGGTTCGAGGTTGGCCCTATATAACATTTGCATTGTAATTATATAGCTGACAAAGAAGCAGTGGATGGAGTTTGGGGTAAGTGGGGTGCATTTACATCGTGTATTGGAACGTGTGGATGGGGTATTCAGCAAAGAACGAGACAATGTAATAACCCAGCACCACATGGGAAGGGCAAGATATGTACGGGTAGTTCATTGGAACGAAAATTGTGTCGCAAGAAGAGATGTGGGACAGCTCGTAAGTTTGTTTTTCCTCAACAATTTTATGTCCACAGCGACTTTTGTTTTGAAAATGGTAAACATGATACAAGAAATATATTATTTACTGTCTTCAGCGATATCAAAAACTTAAAAAGACACGCGAAGACACTTTGGGAACAATGTTGCTCAATAACTTGACATATACCTATACCAATATGTTTCCTGCTGGATTTATTTTCCTCATTCACAATAATGAAATCCTTCCAATATACTATATTTTCTTAACAGCTGATAAATTAGATGAAAACTTTGATGCTGGATTTGGTGTCTGGAAAGCTAAAAGATTTGTCCGTAAGAGTGGTCGTGCTTCGTATCAGCTTGCTAAAGATGGCCCTTCCAGTGATCATACATCACAAGTGGAAGGAAAGAGTTCAGGTTTGTCAAAATCTTTCTATAATCTTACCAAATTGTAGATATGTCGCAAATATTACTTTTAAATGTTTGTGTCCATTATTGTCTCCAAGGCCATAAATTGCAGTTCCAAACACTGACTGTAACATTTATTCTCACAAGGCCAACGATGCTCAAGTCGCCTTTCGTCTTTCTACTACGGGCTCTTTTATCATCAAGTCGCCCGAGCAATATACAGAGCCTCTGGTATAGGGCATATACCGTGCCACCTGCTAGGTTGTGGAGTGACCTAGATATTTTCCGCCACAACATGTATATAATTTTTTCGATATCAGAATACATACACGCTTTTTTTATAAGAATAGTGTTTTTGGTGAATATTCTTAACTTTTTGGTCCAAATCATCCTAAGATATTCTTAACATATTTTTACAAGTTTTTATCAGCTTCAATCTGAATAATCCTAAATGAGTAATATTAAAACCATCTATAATTGAAAGAGAAGAAAAAAAGTTTACTGAATCAGCTTGAGAAGATTTTAGCTCTTTAGATGTATTCAGGAATAATTTTCCAATAAAAATTTGACTTTGAAAATTTTAAGATGGCATTATTCTTAGCGACACTCTTAACTTTTTGGCCGAGTTCATAATTTTTTACAATTTGTTAGCCCTAAACAAAAATATCTCTGTCCTAAATATTTGAATTATCTAGTCACTACTGACAATAACTCGTTTAAATTATTTTACAGGTTATTACGCAGCGGCGATCAGTGAAAACGGATGGTACAAGGATGGCAGAGGTAAAAAGATCCTTGGCGAATTGTCAGCCACCACCACAAGAACGCATCCACAATCCTGCCTTTCGTTCCATTATATGCTGAATGGTCAAGGTATTTTTGACAAAAATGCCATAAGCGTCTATCAAAAAACACCAACGGGTAGCTACTTGAACTCACCTTTTGTCAAAGGAGGCAACATGGGAAATCAATGGTTTTATGCGTCAATCGATTTGGGAAAATTGGACACTGGCACTCAAGTAAGTATATGCTTGTTCTTGGATTCTGCACTGTTTGATGGTGTTTCTTTAGTGACAAGATTTTAGGCTCATTTACGTGACTCTCTAAAAGCTTTTTGTCCAATCACGCCAAAAAAATAAAAGACCACGTCGCATCCCATTAGAAAAAAACAATCACGCAAACCGCTTAGTACCTAATTGTTTCCCCCATCAATAAAAGATGACTTAAATTCATTAAATTACTAAAAATATGCCGGTATACTGGTTATACAAATTAGTTAAGGTGGTACACTACCAAAACGCCATTTTTCTAGTCTGATTTGCAGAACCATACTAAAACCGTCGGACAGTTTGTTGATCTTCAATTTCTGTTTTTTGTCATTTGGGAAATTCCCTACTGCGCCACAAGCATTTAATGACTTTTATATGGCTTTTGGGCACTCCAAAGGGATAGTCAGGTAATCACCTTGGTACCGGAATAAAGGTGAAATTTAGGTGCACTGGTAAACATAAACCGAAATATATATACATTTCTCTTTATTTTTTACAGATTTTCATCGAAGCTCATTTCACTGAATGGCGAGGATCTGTTGTGGCGGTTGATGATATTGTGCTCGATAACAATAAATGTCCGAAATTCGTTGATAGTAAGTTTCGCAATCTAACTTCCATTTGGAATAGTAAGTATGTGTGTGTTTATTTGTTTGTTTGCTTATCGTTTGCTTCCCTTAGCTGGCTTACACCAGCGTCCTTTTGAATTTTGAAGAGATGCTAGGTCCAACCGAGGATGGCAAAATCGCATTTTCGGGTTCAGACTTTGTTTCACGAATTCCGATTGCTGGTGACATCCAGCGTGATAAAGAATCATGCAATAATTTTCTTAATTACGGTACAATGCAATTGGTTCTCTTATCAACTTGCATCTGGAGATGGAGAATTCAAACTGACTGGTGAAACCATACTAACCTTTTATCAGAATCATAACAAGGAAGCAACATAGGGTCCATGTTCTTTACATCCTTCTCTCCCAATCACTTCATCAGTTTCGTACAATTTTTCAAGCGATTTTTATTTCATTATTCTTCATTTCACTTACTAGCCCCAAAATGTCAAGATGACCCAAAATTCGATTGCAAATCTAAGAAAAAATTTTGTGCCTTCGAATGGCGTATTATGATCCCGCGCTGCTGCCAAACTTGCTCAGGTATAAGTTGTAAACATAAAGTGAATTGTTGAGTAAAATGGTAGCCAAAACTAAATTCAATCAATTCGACATTTTTTATATCTTAGAAAAATCTGATAATATCCGGTTTTTGGTCCTTTTACACTGCGCGGCCTTTACTCCGCCCGCCACTCGACAATTTTTGACAATAGTTAGAATGAAACTGGTAATAATGTACTATGATATTTTAAGTAAAATGAGAAACCAATGAGAAACCAACCACCGATTGTGGTAAAAGGGTAACAGAATTAGGGTAGCAGTCCAAAAATTAAAATCTACATAGGAGATAAAACGTGGACGTAATAGTGTAAGATTGCATGACAAAACGGAATTGTTGTTTGAATAAACAAATTAAAAAATAAAATAAGGGAAAATATAACTTAGTTTCTAACTAAAAACAGTGATCATCGAACGAATAAAACTTTAGACTTACTTAATTGGTAAGCTGCCAAATATCAGAACGAATATGAGGTGCTCACAAAATTGAATTGGAAAATTAAACTTGTTGTCGAGGGTGTC
>JAUJPO010040857.1:0-18371 GCA_032270745.1 Tiaropsis multicirrata | reverse complement strand
AACTTAATCCAAGATCTTGGATTATCGTCATGGTTACTTTTCTTTTCGTTGATTGCGCGTTGAATGAAATCGGCATTGGTCGTCACAGGTCGATATATGATTCGGCATGTGATTTTCACGGTAATCATTTGCAGCATTTGCATCTTGTATGAAAAACTGGGGAAACTTTGACACTCATAAACTTTTTGAATAAATTTAATAACAAATCACTGTGTTCTTTTTAATTGTTGTAATAAAAAAACATGTAGCGTTTCGCAGTGTAAAATTGTGTTTACTTCTATTATATATATCTAGAATAAGTAAAGATTTTGGAAATCCTTTGAAAAAACAGAACACGGCAAACAGCGGGAAGAAAGTAAAACAGTTGAATATAACCATGATGTAACTGATATAACGTCATCAGAAAGCCTTTTGGGATTTGTCTTTTGTGATGTTTTTGTTACGATATAAAATGGAGTTTTTCTTTCATTCTAATATATTTTCATATCCATTTATCAAGTTTGCTCGAAAAAACAACAACATTATTATGGAAATTTGAAAATTCAAACATCTAAAGAAAAACTGAGAGTTAGTAGAAAGCAACTTACGATATTATTATTATGTTATTATAAAGTTTAATTCTCGTCATCGCAATTTATTCTTTATCGATTGCTACCTATTTGGTTATATAAACTCGTTAAGAATTTTTGGGAATAATTTCATGTTTATGTTTTCAAGGAACTCTGACGTTGGTTTTACATGGTTTTACAAAGATTTATTGTGTACAAAAATCTCTTTCTGGATTGAAAATTGAAAATAGAGAAAGAAGATATTTAGAAATTTAGAAATTTAATTTAATTTCACTTGATGTTGTATGGAAAAGCTGTGGTTATATAACAAACCGAATATTTTGATTTTGAATTGTAAGTGCTGCAATGTCTGCTGACTTACCAATTACAGAGCTCAAAACCTATGTGGGTAAATGGAAAAGCAAACCAGAAATGGTGAAAAACCGATTTTTGGATCTCAAAGACGCAAATAATGAACCTCAAGGTTTACGACATCGTTCTTTATCGTGTCTTGATAAGCTGATATCTCCTACGACACCTACCTCACCAAGCAGTGTTGCCAACTTTCAACTGATCTCCAAACTTTCTGGTGGATTGGTTGTAGGCGGACAGCAAAGACAGAGATCGAGTAGTTTAAGCCTACCCAGTGATCTAGTACCGAAACGCTTTGATAGAGATGCACAGCAGAGAGATGATACCATTTCTGGTGGAAACTCTAATGAATCATTGAAAGACATTCTCGATCCAGTAACCACCAATAACAATGTTTTGAACGGACGAAAAAGATCGATTAGTTTTACTGGTAACTCTGCTGATTTTTACGACTGATGAAAATTAGATTTTTATAAATCCTTGATCCGATGATAGAATGTCGAAATAGTTTCTTAGCAAACTATTGCTTTGAGAGAATCAAGTGAGAATGTTATCCTTGTGAATTTCTTAAAACCAGATACATCATTGAACTCGTAGGATATGGCAGAATTGAGTTTTCTTTCTTATCTCTTTAGTGGGGCGCAAACCGGCCAACATTTCGACCAACATTCACTGACCAACAAGTTGGCCGGTTTGCGGTGAATGCTAACATTGAAAACAAAAAGAAAAATAATATTGGTCAGTGGATGTTGGTCGAAATATTGGCCGGTTAACGGAGGTCTTTATTTTAAACATGAATGTATTCAACAAAATCTATTTCACAGTAACCCAGCTAAAGAGCTACCTGTGTCTACTGCAACTTAATACCAAAAATAGTTATTTGAGCCACAAAAACACTAACAATTTAGGTAAATATTCCAACACACATTAAGAAGAAGTTTAAGTTGTCGAAATTGAGTAAAAGATAAAAAGGAATAGGAAGAGAATGCTTAATTGGAAATATCTTTGCTCCTTTTACGCCACTGTTATTAACACCGTCCTTTTGAGACACGAGACAAAAGTGAAACAGTCAAGGGCTAATGGGACTGGGTTCGTTACTTAGCTTCACTAGTCACAACTAATCATAGGATGAGCCCCTAGGATGGGCTTTATCAGTTTGTAAATTGACGCTAAGAATGGAATTGGACAATGGATCATTTTATGTTTTGTTCATTTTACTTCAGTGATTATATGTAATTTTTGTTTTTATAAACGATTTAAATAAACCTATACTTTTTGCGAATATTATTAAACTAATATACATAAATAAGGTAGGAAATTAAAAAAAATATTTTCTAACAACATGGGCGGAGACTATATTATAATGAGTTTAGAAAAAAAAATGATCAAAATAATAATAAAAAAAGTGCAAAAAATTCATTTTGATAATATATGCAAATTAATTTGAACAAGAAATCGAATCAAGTATTGACTCAAACTAAAGGAAATACTTAGAATTGTGTAAATAACGCTTCAGTCGATTTGTGACGATATAATGCTTGCGATCTCCTTTCACTGGCTGTGAATTGTGACTCACCAAGGAGGTGTGAGAGCAGAGGGTACTCACCACCTAAAGCAGGATTCTCGTACATCTCCTCCGCCAGTTTGCGTAATGTTCCGGAGTCGATAGATTTGCGGCGGTTGAAACTCTCTTGTGCGCGTTGCTGGCGAGTGCAAAGCTTCTTAGGAGCTTGTTGATAATCATCCTGTTCTATACTAGATTGGAGTGTTTCCTCGCTTGTTGCATGTGTTAAATACGGTACTGCCGATGCCTGTTGCGCAACGGGCTCATTATACTGTGGAACCGGTTGTGTGGCACTTTGTTGTGGTGTTGGGTACTGTGGTATTTGTGGGGTAAAAGGTGGTGGTGGTTGATATTGCGGTATAATAGGAGGTGGTATTTGTGTTAAATGTTCGTTTGATGTGTTATTTGTAAGAAAGGCTTGAGCCGCAAGTGGCCTCAAGTTTACCTGTTTGACAGCCGGCATTGAATGTGTTCGTTTAGGATGTTTACGCTTCTCTATATCCATCTCGATGTCTGGTTCATTGATAACATTTGCAGTTACTGGATGATTATGATTAAATCTTGTTGGATCGTTAAAAACAACAGATGGATCATATGTAATATTACCTCCTGTCTCTGTATACGAATGAGGTCTCGAACGATTCGATGAATCGTTAGCTTTTTTACGTAATACTACCCCTTCGTTTCCATCACTGACGGCGTTATAGTACGGTGGAGGGTTCTTTCTAATACGTGGCTCGCTATACTTTTGCGTCATTTTCCTCATAAAGTCCGCATCAATATTTACAGTGTCTCGTTGAGGTGAAGCCACAGGACATACAGCTACAGTGCTTTCATCTCCTGAATGGTCACTAGTGTTCCTTTTAATGCTGGCATAATCTGGAGGTGGCTTCCTATTTAATGTCACAGGTGTAGCAGCTACGATAGAGTTCTGTGGAGATCCCAGATGAGGTGAACTGCTTTGCCTATAATCTGATCCTGTCGTTGTTATCGTATTGTTTATGGTTGCAGTCGCAACGAATCGTGGTACGTTTTGTGTTGGAAAAACTACGGGTGATGTACGTCGCACGGGTGAATTATCCTTGCTACGGTGCATGGGTTTATTATAGCTCGTTGCTACATTCGGGAAAGGTGAGCTGTTTATAGGAACAATATAATCGTTGTTGTAACCTCTTTGAACGACGACGTTTTCTGTGTGATTGGTGTTTACAAGCTCGTTAGATTTATTTTGTTGCTGATGTTGTTGGATAAGTTGCTCTAAAGATGCTTTCTGTTTTAACAGTTCGTATAAACGTTGCTTTTGCTCGACGTCGCTCGGTTGCTTTTGAGGGTGTGATTGCTGTGGTAAGCTGTCTGTTACTGGTCTATTAATAAGATTCTGTTCAGGGGTATGTCTAGAGTAAGAATCGATGGTAAAAATGGGTGAATTGGTGGTGCCCTCAACGGATTGAGATCTGTAAATTTTAGAATGACCGTTAACGTTGGAGCCAAGATCATCTGAACTATTTGTACGACGAAATTTCGAATAACTTTGTTCCTCTTTTGTGTCCTCATTATGAGAGAGATATCGCTGATTTTCACACGAACAGTTTCTATTATGACGATAATCTGATCCATAATGCGTGTGTCCACCATGTGAATATTGCTCATGTCTGCTAGACTGACGTTGTCTCTCTGAAGAGGTGTTCCGACTATGTTGACAGTGGTCACAAGAATCGTTGGATGCTCTATTCAATCGTGGACAGGGCTTTTCCTTCGCTTGTACAGATGCGAGAAAGTCCATGAAGAGATTTGGATTAGCTAAAAGAATTTTGGACAGTTCTTGGTGTACCTCAAGCGTATTGTTTGTAGCTTTGATTCCATTCTTTCCATGGTAATCTGTTCTTGTTGTAGACTCACTTGGATATTCGGAAACATATCGGTTGGGTGATCCACTTTCACTTTGGCTGCTGTTATTCGAATGGACAGTATTTATGGTTTTCAAAAGATAAGAATCTGAGGTGTTCCTTTTGATTGCTGTTAAATCCATGCTTTCATTGTCATCAAAAGATAAATTATCAGCATCTGCAATTACTCTGGGAAGACGATTTAAAGTGTGACCAGATAAAGATTTTGGAATACCCGTTTGTGTGAAGATGTTTTGATCTTGGTTTTCTATTTCATTGTCAGTGCTGGTTTCACTCATTTGATAATCCGCACTGCACAGTGACGTGTTGTCAGCTATAAAATAAATGAAAGAGAAGGTTTTAGCAGCTATACTGATTTTTAAACTGATATTGTGTCTTTAATTGTTATATACTAGCGAGGTTACGAGAGATAAATCGAGGGAGAGGGGCGACGGTGAGATGTAAACGAGGACGTTCGAACAGCCAATTGAGCGTCCTAAATTCTGGAGTATGAAATTCTGCGGGACAACGGTTGCGGGTCGCTATCTACCGTTTAGTAACCTTGCCATTGTTTGATGAAACACAAACTAACGTTAATAAAGGCTAAATATTTTTTTTGGCTGCAGGTATTATTTCCTATAGTCGTTACTAACATAATTATGCACCAAAGAGCAGGAAAATGACAACGAAATGATACCTTTATCAACAAATACTCCTCGAATGATCTTCAACTTGACTTCTGGTCCTGACTTTGCGAAAAACGAGAACGCCTCCATATTAGTCAACCCGTTCAGTGGATAATCGTTTATGGAGAGAACTTCGTCGCCTTTTTGAAAAAGAATTTGAAACTTTAGTTATCATGATTATGACATGGTAAAACAGAGTGAACACGTAGCATTACCTTGGACACAATTTTACTGTTTTTTCTGTACCATATTGAGCCTCCCCCTGTTGAGGGTATAGGATATCAGGGGGGTTGAAATTTCCTATATCCTAGGATATCCAGGGGTTAGGAATTTGATGATCAAGGTTATCCAGGGGGAGGGTTCAAAATCTTTAAGATCCTAGGATATTCAGGGAGAAAGAATTTGAAGACCACGGATATCCAATGAACATCCTTAACAGGGCACATGGATGATTTCTGGAAAATCCCACTATTGGATGTTATGTCTATGTAATACACTGAAATTAAATTTCCAAATATTGTTTTTTTGACAGCGCTAGTTCTTTCTGCCAAGGGGAGTAAAGAAAGTAATCTAAAACTTACCAATTGAAAGTTCACCCTTTTCAAAAGAAATTTCTCTTTTGTCAAAATCCTTAACGTAAACTCCCCCGACACCGAAATCAATGCCAGTACAATTGAACGACTTCTTTTGAATGACCACTGTTTCAGTAAGGCGGGGATGAACCATTGATTTGAAATTCATGTTATGATCCAGATCATCAGTTGATAAACCAACGGAAACCATTTTTGGACAGTTTTGTTGAATTTTTCGGATACCGTTTGCTTCTAAAGCAAAAACTTCCCCTTCAGGATTGGTTTGTTGTTCATTATTTGAATTCAAACGAAGGTTTGGCATAGAGGGTGATCTTCTCGGCCCAAGATTGTACATTTCAGGTAAAGGGACAATAGACTCGTTGCTCGACGCGATAAAGCCACTATCTTGTCTTTTACGGCCTCCATCTATAAAGGAAAATTTATCGTGTTATCTGATTTGCTCGAAAAAACCTTCTTGTTTGCGAAATAAGGTTAAAATTCAGCAATCTGTTACCAAGAAAAACACACTCGTAGTATCATAGTATCAGTGCTTTGGGAAATCACGAGTTTTCATCTTATTATTCATCAGGGTACTGGGACGGGGTGAAATAGTTCTTTGGTATGAGCTACTATGCTTCACAACGAAGCGAATTTAATAAACTCAGTCACGTAAGAGGAATTTCTGAAATAGCATTTGGTGATTCAAAAAATATTTTTGGACTGAAAGTTGACTCATGCTCTAACGTCACTGTTAGCCACTCGTTTAAAGTATTATAAAGTGCACTACTTAAAGAATAATATTATTGCTCATTTAAATTGCGAGTTTTCGCCTAATTATTCCGTGTGCGTCTCCCTTGCTATAAATAGTGTAGATCGTTAAAGCTAGGGGTTAAAAAAAGGCTTTCGTATCAATACCGTTAAATACCATTAACAAAAAACACAGGAGCCCATGTTTATAATCAGTCCTCATGCTGCAGTCTTCGTTCCCAATTCCCCTTAAAGTGTATATTTACCACAAAAGTATAATCGATAAACTGTATTGTCAAATAAAAAGCAATGGAGATTGTACAACTCAAAACAGAAGGAACTTTGAAAATGTAAAGACTATAAAGAAGGGCCTACTTGGGAATTCATCGTCATCTTTTTCATCTTCAAAAACTTTGTTTCTTCTTCCTTCGATATCATTGTGTGAGTGTTGATTGCCTACAAAAGAAGTGTGGTGAGAGAACTTATATATTTGTTGCTAGATTTGGGATAAATTTAAATTCATAACACTTTACCTAATTCGATGGAGACGAACCCCAGTAAATACCATGTTAACGTCAAAACGTTGAATGGACGTCAAAAGAACATTGAAAATACATAACTTTTTGTGCTTACGGTAAAAATGTCTTTCAAAGATATTTTAAAAGACTTTGGCCTCAAAAGTAAAAAGAGCATTTTACTTTGTGATTTGTTTGTCAATGGGTCGTGAGTCCACAAATAAAACAGGAAACTTGGTCCCGTTAACCCTTAGCATGCCCGAATCTTTTTGTAAAAGCCAAAAAATTCATAATTTTTCCAAAGATTTATTTTTTCAAAGGTCATTTCTTGGTCAGGACAAATGATTAAGGTATCAACTTTGGTATCAGCTACAAAAAATAGCCGATGTTTTTCCTCAAATATCACGTAGTCAGGAGTTATGACCAAAAGACGGTGTACCGATAAAATGGCCTTTTCAAAACGTATTCGTATTTTATTAAGGTATAGTATGTTCTCTGAAATATTTAATCTGAAAGTGGGAGATTGGAATTCTGAGCAGTTTCTTTTGGCTAAGTCAGATGTATAAATAGGTCTTCAATTGAGAGTAGGTCGTAAAAGCTATTTTAAAGTGTTTTTTTTTGCTGGCAGCTCGATGCAGATGGATATTAAAGAGGGTTTGGAGTATTTGAAACATTTGGAAATAACTCATTGGAAATGATTGTTATGTTTAAATACCTTGTGGTAATATAAAGGGTGAGAGTTCCCTTGGCAACGGCAAAACAAATTATTCTTCATGGTATTTAAGGTATTTAGGCTTTGATATTTTAAGTATCGATTTAATTTATGTCGAAAGTTTATATTTGCGGGTAAAAATACATATCTAATGTCCAAAAAGGAGAGCTTCATAAATAAACCATAGCTTAAATTGTTCCCTCTAGGAATATCTTATAGCAGTATTTCAAGGCAAGTCGTATACGCTGAAATAGAAAATGACTTTTATTTCCAACTTAAAAATATTGCATAAAGAAGTAAGAGGCGCCAGTTTAAGCATATTTTTGTCATTTAAAGCTCATTTCGTTTACTTCTTTTGATATCTATTAAAATACCTTTGATCAGATATATCAAAAAGCACTGCTGTGTGGTATGCTAAGCATTTTCCTTTCTCTACTCCTCTCTGTTTTCTATTTTGTATGTAAAGATCCTTATCAATTTTATAGTTTGACCACACTTGTTAAACTAAAGATTGAAAATCGAATTGTGGCTTCACTTATTAAGATGATTGATTGTAAAAAACTGTTATTTCGTTTTAGATAAACCCCTGAAGTTTATCACATTTATCTGTAAAGTACTGGTTTTTAATATTGCGCAATTTATGACCTCAAATTTACTGGTCATCAATTAAACAATTAAAACTTTGATACAAAGGTCCAAGTAGGTCGCATCAATATGTTAGTTATAGTTAGTTAGTTAGTTATTGGAAATTTAGACCAAGATCCCGAAAGAAATTGTCTTTTCCCCCGCGGAGACGGAGCAAAGAGTTAGCTCTTGGGCATAATTATTTAAATCGTATGAATTTATAGAAGTTTACTTTTACTGCTCTCAAATGTTTTACTCTGCTCTCAAATGTTTTACTCTGTTCTCAAATGTTACGTCATTAATCCTAGCAGACGCGCAACATTATTCCAACATTGTGCAAATAACATTCTGACATCATACAACGTTGTCTGCTGGGAACTTTTCTGCTTCCTGGCTCCAACTTAATCGACAACGTTCCGTGCCTATGCTGGGACTCTTTTATCGCATTAATCTTGGTGGTTCCTGGCGTTCGAACTTAATCGACCTTATCCCTTGACCTAAAAGATCCCCACTTCTCGTTACTATCGCAATAAAGATAAATTTAGTTAGTTACTAGTAGGCCAGCACCAAAGAAAAACACAACTCCGGTAGAGAGGGTTTGACACTATTGAACTATTTTGAGGAGGGAAGCGTCAGGAGAGAGGAAATAGCAATGATGGAGGCATAGCGGTAATGAAATAGAAGTATTTAAAGCATTCTTAGAATGAAATCTTAACTTAGAAATTGAACAGCTTAGCTGCTGTGAAGATCATATTTAATTAGCTCCTTTCTCTTTTTTTCCTCATAGTGTAGGAATGCAACGAATATTTGTATGAATGGGTTTGAAATTCAAACCGAAAGACCGTTTCCCTGCTGTCTTCAATATGTAATCCAGTCTATTATGTAATGTATCCAATTTCGTACAATTTTACAACCATTTTATAAAAGACCGATCTCCTGGAGATTTCAGTTCCAAGATCCAGTTGTTTTCTTACCGAGATTTAGAGCATAGTTTTATACATTTTAGCAAATGCTCAACCTTTTCTTGACCGGTTTAACGCTAAAAATATGCTAAACCAGATTTTACTGAGATTTTCAAAATTGAGTAAAACTCACAAGGGTGTAAATTTTGGTATTTTTTTATGTAGGGATTGAAGCATACTTATATGGGCTGTCACAAGAATGTCATTCAAAAGTTTCCTGTATTAAGTAGGGTTTCCAAATTCGCAAATATGCGGTAATTAGGTGAAGGTTTATTTTATCCGTGTACTAATTTTCGTGTCCATTCGCTTGCATATCATTAGCCTGTAACAAACCTGCAACATGGGCCAATTTTTGTAGTTAGGTACATGCTAGCATGTCTTGTATTAATACACCCCCGTGTCACAGACTCGGTGGGGTCCCCAACCCACTGAAAAAATTGGCCCAAAATTCGTCTCTAGTGAAAACTTTCCCACAAATTTTCCCATTATGAAATTTTGACGTAAATTTACAATCCCCACTGGATTTTTCTGATAAAAATACAATAGAATTTGAACCCCCATAAATAAAAAAGAGTAAGCGAATTTCATCTCCTTGGAAGTTTAGTGGCAATTTTTCAACTGCGAAAAGTTTCTACCGGGGCACTGAGACAGGGTGTATTAATACAACGTATATCCACATCTGTTGAAAGTCTTCTCAACAGAAATGCTGATGCGGAAGTAGTTGTAGTATATCGCACTTTAGGAATTTTTCGTTCGGCTACGGTCTATGGGCACCTGCTGTTTATACCATTCGACAAGATAATGACATTTTTTGTAATCATCTAAAGATTATAGCCTTTGTAACACTTTCTATGCTATAATACTGTAAAGTATGAATGGTTTTTATGTTTAGAATTTATAATGTTTTAAGAGAACAATTTTTTTTTCAATTGGTAACTAATGTTTAACCTAAAAATTTTAACTTTGTTGCTCCTACGTTTCTAATCCAAAATTTAGCATATTAAAACATTTGATATTTCAGTAAATACTCCGCTAGTTGAACCGCAAAATTCCACTCTTGATTACTTTAATGATAAATCTCTACTTAATCAGGAATTACAGCGGCATCAAATTACAGCAATCGTTAATTATATAGCTCTTGTTTCAGTAGCCAAAAATATCTTGAGAAAATTTGATAAATGTTAATGAGGTTAACATCCTCGCACATTCTACGACCATAACATCATTTTGAAGTCTTGACAGCGGTTATCGTGATGGCGCACGATTCGGGTCACCGCTTGGGGGGCCTCCTGCAGCAATATAACATCATTCTTTAAGTCTTGGCAAAAAGAGGCTTCAAAAATGTGGCTTAAGAGATAGAAAAGAGAATTACAAATACAATCCACCCACATCCTTTTGGTTTATTTAAAAACTTTGAAGCAATGCCCACACATAACCCACTCTCTGAAATAACAGCTTATCGGAAACTAACACGTTCTAAAGTATCTCTTTTTATAATAAGATTTTCAGTAAAAACCGGTAAAAACAGTTAATATGTAGAAACCAGGATAGGATATCACCATTAGGTATTACTGTCCTGGTTTCTACATGGAAACAATTTTTACTGACAATCTTTTTGCATCTTTTTGACTTTAATTGCTTCCAAATTTTGTTTGAACGCCCCACACATACACACCTTGGAGGGCGTACATAATCAGAACAATTGTGTTAGAGACGTTTTATATTGAACTACCTAGATTAGATTAGAGAGGTTTTTGAATTAAAAGTGTTCGAGAAAGAAATCTTTCCAGAAATTAGAGAGAAGTAATGAAATTAGTCCACTACGTGAAGGAACCGGCGGCTTGCCAATAAACTTTCCAACTTCTTTTATTCAGATCTTATATTTCAAGGGTTCGAATCCTCAATTTTGAACATTTGTATTATTTCGGCAAAATTTAATTAGATCAGAATAGGCCTTCAGAGCCAATTATAAATTTCAATGTGTTTGGCAGCTCCAAATGATATCTCGAAAGCAGCAGCCTTTTGCTTCTAATCACCGATTGACTTTTAGAAAATGGATATTTAATTGAAAGTAATTGGACAATAATATAATTATATAATGACATCTTTTAGAGAAAGAAAACAGTTAGACCCATTAGTTCGGATTTAAAAACTCGTACACGGTAAAACATCTCCCTTTCATAGGGTTCTCACAAAATGACAACATTTTCCCATTAGTGACCCACCGCAAAAGAAGTCTTTCCCTTTCCTACTTTCATAAATGTCATCTTGGCGAAATATCGCATCCATATTTGCGTGTAGATTTTATAGAGAGTTTCAAACAATATGACGCTTTAAAAGCCAAGAAGTTAAGAACATGTCTAAGAACACTTTCATTTTTCGTGGCGCGTGATTGAGCCTGAAATTTGGCGTGATTGCGTGATTTAGGTCACTTCTTGGAGAGGGATGAGGAGTGATCGTAGGCGGGGGCGGGATGAGGGGTGATCGTAGGCCTCCAATAATATTTTTCAGTAAAATTAAGAACGAATTAAAATAGAATATTCTTGTAAAAATAAATATTGTGTCTGACACGATAACACAGCAAGATGGCTCTTGTCAAATTGTCAACTTGGTGGGCAAGTTAAAGGCTTGAAGAGACGAAAAAAAGATCCTACTTAAAACGAAACTCTATACTTTTGATAATCTTTTAATAAAAATAGAAATATCATCAAAAAAAGGAATTTAAACATTGAACTTTGTTGAAGTCTTTCCCACGGGTTTAGATAACATACAGCGGAAAGCTCATGTTACAAACCAAATCTCGCGCAAACTTCGAATGGTAAAAATTCTTAACATTCCTTCCTTAAGTTGTTTTATTACATTATGAAAAGTTTGGGATCTGTAAGCTTACATGTTAGTGTCAAATTTTCTTGACGTGAGCTATGTATGGTCTTTTATTTTTGCATCATGTTTATACAGCTCTGCAAAACTAATTCATAATGAAATCATGTAATAACTCGCAATCCTAAAATTTCAGAACGCCGCCGAAAAACACACAAAATAAAATTAAAAGTTTTATCTCGAAATGAAAGGCACGTAATTTTTTTCCGCATAAAGAAATTCAGGAAAACTTTGCTAAGACAAGTTAAATGACAATCATTCGAAACAAATATTGAAATTATAAATTATTGGAACAATTTCAGATACTGTAGCATAAAGAAATATTCTCTAAGCTGTTTTGATGACGTTTTTCACTTTCGCCTACCGATTCTATAAGATATGATGCCAAACCTTTGAAATCCTAACTAGAGGTTTTAAAATTGTAAAAGATCAGCTTTTATCATCCATATAGCAATCATCTTGATCGCCATCTTTTTTGCAAGTTCTCTTAAGAAGGCTACTCTTGCTTTTTGAGTCATCATTTTTAGGTTCAGAAACTGTTATATCTATTTTAAGATATTATTTTACCGTAAGTGCAAAAAAACGTTTTTCCAATCCTATTATTTTATTAATTTTTGACAATATTTCTCAAGCACCAAACCGATTATCCTGTTAATAGCTTGTTTTTAGCCTTTATATCTTTTTTTGGCACCTAAGAGCATTTTATCAAATTGTTCAAGTTGATACAATAATAGGCCTGCTTTACACCTTAATTTCACATGGCACCAAAATAACAAAGTCCTGATATTTTTCAAATGGTTTTTGACTTTCTTAAAGCAAGCTTTTGCCAAGTAGTTTAATGTCTTTAATTGCAATTTATAAAGAAGGTTTTGCTAATAATTTTGTTGTTTGTAAAATATAATATATACTTCAAAACAGAACTCATCAATTTCTAGTTTAACCCCTTTGTACATGTCTTCAAGGTTAAATATTTGTTGAGAACAACCGAAGTTTCTTTTGGGCAATGTTCTCATATTGTAGAAAATATGAAAATTTGGAAACTTGGAAATTTCGTTCTTCTCTCAGCTGCATTTTTCTTATTTCCCTCCTATGCGGGAAGAACTTTGTTAATGAACTCGTAGAAGCCAATGCGTAATTTACAAACAGTTAGGGAATATTTCGTTTATTCGACAAAATGACATTGACCACACCCTTCACAGAACACAACCGAACAAATAGAAATACAATGTTCCGAGAATTACAATTCTCATGGGTTATCCAGGAAGTTTGAAATAACCGTCTAGTTGTGATAATTGGTTCGCAAATTCTAGATAACAATGAACATTTTTGTTTTTTAATTTCTTTCCTGGTTTATACATGCAAGATATCATATACAGTGTAGTGTATCAGATATATGGCATTTTTGAACATGCATTGCTTTCCATTTATTGGGATATAAAATGCTGATATCTTAAAGCTCTCATTTAAGGAGACTTATTGAGTTGGTATTGAGTCAGTGTTGAATGCTTTCTCTTCAACATATATTTCTTACCAAAATTTCCTTAAATATCACATCAATGAAATTGCTGACTTGGACAAGTAACAAAAAAATAAAATAATGACAAAAGAAATGCAAGCTGATCTTTAGAAACAGCATCAAGCATGTGGGTGATTCATCTTCTTAGTCAGAAATGCGCAATGCGTTTAGATGATGGTTCAAATTCAAAATTTATTTCATATGAGTCAGAGAGAGGATGATTTGACTAATGGACACTTAATGAACACGACATTTTGTTATTACTACAGTTAGGTTGATTTATAATAGCATATTGCTTATACAGTACTAGCTCACACCCTATATGTTTCATCAAAAAGAAATTGTCAATAAATTCGGTATGAATTTCTCAATTCGAAGTCATTCCTTACATGGAAAAAGATTTTATATTCTTGGAATGCAAAATATAAATTTCATCTCCACAAAATGGCTGTTGAAAAATAGGAAAATTCTTTTAAGATGCACTACCGGTACAAATAATTTAATATTCTTAGACCTGGTTAACAACGCAATTATATGAAGTTCTGGAAGAATAAAAAGAAGTTCTTACCAGTAGAATATTGCTTCAATGGTCTCGTTTGATTCTTCCTTGCCATAAAACAAGCGATCAAAATAATTGCAAACACCATGAAACATAATGCCAAAGTACTAAACACCGAAACTAAAATCTCTGTCTCGCATTCGTCAATCGATTTTGCTGCTTCTGTTAAGACTCCTCTATTAGCAATAAAACTAAAAACTTCAATCCATAAAATCCCGTACAACGTCCTGTATTTTGTAAACAACATTCCTCTATACCGAGTTTTGCCGTCAATGGGCAAAAATTAAACACTACCTCCTTGCATCCATTTTGTAGAGCATGGGTGTTGAACTTTTATTTTTGTTTCTTCTTTTTATGAATATTTTCATCTACACAAAATTGAAGAATTCTTGAAAATAAATGCATCATCCCAGAAGCAACCGTTTTGGCTGCTGGCCACGGAACATTGTTCTACCGTCAAAACGTTATTTGGGTGTTGAATAACCTTATGTGGTGTGTTGGGTATGAATCCACTAAAGCAAAATATTCTCAGAAAAAAAACGATTAACGGCAAAATAATTAAATTACGGAAAGATACAAATAGAGCTGGCCCAGGACAACAAAAAGTTGACAAATAAGTACTGGACGGATGAGGGACAAATTATCTCATTCTTTTAACGTGAATATCAGAGGCGGATACATATGATGCTTTAAGGAGAGTATTGATTTCCATTAAGAAATATAGATAAAAGCAACACTCTCCATCGAAATTTCTGATAACCTGTTGTATCCGCCAATGATAATTTAGTTTGACCTATTTCAAGATATATCTTTCAAAATCAGAAATCGTACGACCTTTAGATAGAGAATTATTACGAATAATATAACTAATTGTTGATGCAAAAAGTACAAGCCGTAGATGAGGTAAAGAATGTTGGAAAAGGAAATTGGAAAAACATCAACAACATGTAACAAAAAATGAAACAAAACAAAATAGATGCTGTCATTATCAGTTACAAATTGGCAAACGTATGCCAAACAATAAGAAATAACCAAGCATTTCTTAAAAAATGTCTTTTTTTCTTATTTTTGTAAACATCACACAAGATTTGTCAACAACTTGTCATTTCGCTTTTTTTGCCATCCATTCAATAACATGATTGCACGCAACTGAAACTAGCGTAACAGAAGTGAAGTACAACAGTATAAACAATACGGAAAAGATCACTTCAAAACCATAAAATTATGGCGACCCATGGGCATCATGACTTGACCGGTCCTACATTTTTGTCCCTCAACAACTCAACACAAAAGATTTGTCAACAACTTGTCATTTCACTTTTTTTTGTCGTCCATTCAATAACATGATTGCACGCAACTGAATCGAGTGTAACACGAGTGAAGTATAACATCATAATAACACACGTCTTAAACAACATGGAAAAATTCACTTAAAAACCATAAACTTGGCGACTCATGACTTGACTGATCCAACATTTGTCCCTCAACAACTCAACACAATCATCTGACAAATACATAGTTCTTTCTCTTGTTCATTCGAGCTTGTGAGAAAAAAAACGCGTAACTTTATATTACATATTCTCTTAATAACGTCTCATATATGAGCTTCGTTGTCATAATAACACTTTCATTTAAAATGATGGCTTATAGCTACAAGAAACATGAGGGAAATTTGAGAATCGCTGGTACTAGTTTGAAGAAAAAGCGTAGAACCAAAAACATCATTTAAGAAGGAAAGCCACATCAAATTTTTACAACACAGCTAGAAGTATCCAACCACCCAAAACATTGAGGAAGTCAAGTGATCTAGAAAAGCATTCAACTTCAAACATCCGAAACTAGAACGTGTAGAGTCGGCTTTACGCTTGTAATAATATCTACATAACTGTCCAACTTTTTCTTTCAATTTTCTGTCATGGCCATTTTCTATTCCACAATATAAATTCTCTCTGTGTCATTTTTTTCTCAAAGAGATAATTATATGCATAAACGTACACACACATACGTAGATCAGTGCAAACGACTACAATAGGCATTCCATCTTAGAACAAAACATAAAACAAAATCATATATCTTTTCCATTTACAAGAAAATAGCTTGAAGAGAATGAGAGAGAAAGAGTAAGAGAATAGTTGGATTGATGCATACTTAAAATAATTATTGTATTTATGTGTATACTGCACAAACAATACATCGAAGTATGTAGCGCGATTATAAAAAGACTTCTGTCATAATAGCCTTACGCTAAGGTTGGTATGCAAGGAATGTGTCACATTCAGTGTCTTTTGTTCACTGCTTACTTCAACGGGCGCCATCAACTTAAGGGCGGGCGCCCAATAAATCCGTGAAAATGAAATAGTAGTAATACTTCGGAATTGTTTTGGGTGCAAAGTTGTTTACGAGCTAACGAGCTGAAGTTTTAAAATCGTCCCTTTATAGCCTATCTTTGCGCTAAAACTCTAAAGACGCGATCAAAATAATCATCTGATGAATTTGATGTGCTTAGTGTTTGTTTAGTGACAAAACTTTTTGAATTGTGCCATTCTGCGCAAAATTAAGTTTTTCACAGTTTCATTTGAAAATTCGTAATTGTTTTTAGATCGTGCCTCTAGCTTCACGATATTTTGAAATAAGCACGCCCCTACACAAAAAACGAGGTAAATAATTTATCAGATGGTAAAAAAACTCTTCACTTGAATATCAGGTATAACCCTTTAGAAAGGCTAAATTTGAGAAACGATTTTACAACCCTGTAAACTTTGTTGTTCTAATCTCGTATATTTACGGGCATGCGTGGACGTGGAAATAAACAGGCAGGCAAAAAAACTTTCAAGTCCTTATTTGACATCTAGTAAGGTAAATTAAGAAAGTAGTCTACATACCTTGACACAGAATTCAAGCCTCAAAAGGAATTTTTCGCCCAACCGCAGACCTGGAGAGTTTTGAGCAAAGTTTTATGTCTTCCCAACGGCTTTAATCTGCTGGGAAATGGCGTTGAAGTACCTGAAAATAGCTCAAGGACTGAATACTGTAAATTGAGGCCATTCCAGGCCTTCCAGGCCTTTGCAAGTTCTCAGCCTGTAAAAGTCCTTGATTGCCAAACTCGAACCCAGGTGGATGATCATGGCACAAATCTAAGACTCAAGAAAATTCCAGGTAGAACCAATTGATAAAGGAACATGTTGGTCGGACCTTTTTAGTGCGAAAAATAAGAAAAAAAACGTAATTTTCACTCAATTTTGACCATCCTCGGATTTTTTAATGAAGAGACTATTTAGTTCGAATAATAATTTTCAAAAATTCATCAAAACTATTATCCTTTATCAGTTTCAATTTTAATTTTTTTGTAACCGTGTAAAAGGATTTTGGAGGTCTGGAATTAATTGTTATCGCTGCTCTAACATACCCGGTACCTTTATGCGTAAGTAACGCCTCTCCCAGGTTTTCGAGCTAGAGTGGTTCATACTTATTATCATTTTTGCCATTTATGAAGCAAAAGAACAACATAGTTAGTACACTTTCCACCACAACTCAGTGACCAAGTGTGACCAAGTGTGAAACAATTGTGACCAAGTGAGAAACAATTGACAATGTGAATACATGAAGAAGTCACTTGATTGCCTGAATGGGCTTTTTTTGTTGCGTGAATGCGTAAATGCGTGAATGCGTAAATTTCGAAAATAAATTGTGTGAATGCATCCCGGAATGCATGAAATTAGGTTGTTTACGTAATGCGTAAAAGTCGATATACGATGCATGCGTACGTGTGAATTTCAAGATTTTCCCCGATTTCCCCGATTTAGGTGGAAGTGTCCCCGATTTTTGAAAACCTGGGATTGTGTAAATGCTATCTATAAGAATGACACATTTTATTCAACACCAATCCGGTGAGAACGTACCAATTTTGATGTACCTGGTAACAACAACACTGCATTCTATTCTCTATTAAAAGTTTTAGTGGATAAACACTCAACGAAAAAACGGACATATTTTTCGAAAGTTTGGACAAAACTTTCGGACAAAATTTGTTAAATCTGTTAAAGGTTTTGATTTTAGTTTTATGGTGTTTTAACCTTTACACCGCACTAACTTTTTTGAAAAAGGCAAAAAAAAATTCATCATTTTTTTCTGGAAATTTATTCTTTGATAGGCCAGGGTTTGTGAAAAGAGGAGACGAAATGACGGATCTGTCTTTGTTCGAGGTTTGGATGCATTTGTTTTAAAAAGC
>JAUJPO010040846.1:0-18393 GCA_032270745.1 Tiaropsis multicirrata | reverse complement strand
GCGCGATAAAATTTCTACAGTTGGTCGTCAGAGGTTGATATTTTCTTTGAAAACTCGGCCTCTGATACTCAGGGTACGTGAATGCGTGAATTCAAGGTAGACTGGGGGAGCCTCATAAAAGCCTGGAGCTGTCTATTGTGTAGACTAATGCATCAAAACTTTCATCAAAATCCATCAAACAGATTATTCTGATGAAAAATTTCCAAAATTTCCATCAAAACAGAAAAATTGAAAAAAGAAGAAAAAATCTTTATGGGTTTTGATGAAGTTTGTTCATCAAAATAGTTGCGCTCGTCAAACTCCATTTTATATTTTGATGCATTTGAGTTGCTTTCATCAAAATATTTTTCTTCTACATCAAAACATTTGAATTTTGATCAAAATCTCATAAAAATAGTTTTGATGCATGTTGATGCATTTGGTCTGGCCTTTACCAAATAAAAGAATTATTGATTATTAATTTATAATATCAAGTATTGAAAATTACATGATAATTCAAGTGAAAAAGGGTACGGAAACTCAAATCACGTGACCCACGCTAAGATTTTAAAATCAATCAGGCATCGCGAAAAATTGAAAAAATCTCGTCACGTAATTACAGCAATACACGTTTTTACCTTTTTTCCATTCTGAAAAAATGTTCTTATTTCTATACTCTTGATTCTCCAAAGCCTCCAAACGTTCTTAACATGTTTCTAATTTTTTGACCTCGAAGCCTTATGTTCTTATACTTTGTTCTTATATAAAAGATTTGTGTAAACGCATATTACGCTCCAAAATTTCAATTTCAAAAGTCAAATCACGATCACGTGAGAGCCCCTATCCACTGGAAGAATAGGTCCAAAAACCGTCTCCAGTTAAAAATTAGTGCGTAGAAATTCTTTCTTATTACAAAAACGCCCATCCAAATAGAAGACATAGAAACTTCATTAACCTCACTATAGCGTCATCGATTTTTACTCGCATTTTTACGGTAAGAACTTTTTTTACTTTTAACTTCTTTAAGATCAATGATACAGGGTGTATTAAAACTCGTCGTCACCAAATCAAGAGAAATTTATACACTGCCAATAAAAACAACTGAACAGCAATTAGAAAAAAAAATTCCGTCAATTTATAGAATTTCTTTTGATTTCATAATCACATGTATATATACCAGTATAAATTTATTTTTTTCGCTTTGCCAACAAGATTTTAAGGTAACGTTGTTCGTATGAAAGGATATTATTTTTTCACAAAGGAAATACTAAAGCATAATATTGTATCCTACCAAACGCTATCCATTTTTCCAATTTTTCTGAAAAAATCTGATTTTTTTCAAATAAAAAAAAAAAAGCATATCACCAACCAGTACTCTTTTTGCCTAATATAGGGGTTTGTCTGTTCATTCCGCCATTTTGCGTAAAGATTCGATGTTTGGGGATTTACATCAAAAAGGAAGGATTATTTTGTCATTTTGCTTTCGATGGTCAAATAAAGAGATACGCACTAAAAGCACGTTTTCATCATCAGAATTCAACAATTTTATAGCTTTTTCCTGTTCCCAGTCCCCCGTCAGCAGAAAAAACGAAACGAATGCAAACACGTCAAAACCATGTCTCCAAGGTATTGATAAATTGCATTGCGGAGTAATTAGGACTGTCTTCTTGAAACCAAAAGCCAGCCAACTAATGGCTTTTTTGCATGATCAGCACTAACCGTCGCCAATTAGATCAAAATAAACGAACAAATTAAAAACAGATTTACAAAATGAAGAAAGGGTGGAGCAATATGATTTTAATTTTTTTTCAAAAACCGAAAGATTTGTCACTTAAGACGTCTGTTACTGTACTATTATTGCGCAATATGGGAAGTTTTTCGTTTTGGTTATTATTAGTTCATTATCGATATTGGCCATCAGTATTGACTTTAATGAACCATTCAAATTAAAAATTGAGCCTGGTGTATCTATAACGTATGCCTTCCCGTTTATCCAAATATTAAGATTCCCGTACCAACAGGCATGTGACGTATCTTTGTTTGGACGTTGAAACAAATGTTGCTTCCGTAGTAAAGTTTTCCGTAGTAAAGTCTCTTGAACGAGTTTGGAGAAGGAAGTATCGAGACAAAAATTTGTCTCTTTTATTCAAGCGATTTTTAGAAACTTTTGTACTAAAGAAGGACGTGGTCTCAAATTGAAAGATGAATTATATGGGAAAAAGGTCAAGTCATTTTTTAGTGAATTTCGTAGATGACAGACAGTCACGCTCAAGAAATGTTTCGTCATAGACTTTGAACATCAATTGAAGTAATGTCTAATGGAGATAAGAATCACATGTCGCAATATTGATTGGATGTAGCCCTCCAGCCTAGTAGTTTAACTTGATAAAGAAATGTTCATTATTTAGTGTGTCAATTGAATGACGAATTAGCATAGCTCTGTTACTAACTATTGCATCCTTTAACTAGATTCTGTGTCAGCAATCCTTTCTAGAGTTCCTTTAGTTAGTGCTAGAAATAACAACGAGAGGTAGAAAGTACAGAGTAGAGCCATACGTATAGATTTGACTTGGCTTCAGTCAACATCAACATTCTTTACAGTTGACGTAAAACAAGAATTATCTCTTGTCGACCTGATCGAATGCCAGGCATTTTAGTAATGGGTAAAGATTCAGAAAATGTTAAGAATTTTGTCCATGAATGAATGCATTGCCAAGTATTAATTTGATGCAAATTTCCATCACGAGAGAATTATATAATCAGGGTGACAGATGGATTTAAGATTTAACATCAATTACTCCATATAACAACCTTCATATTAAGACAAGCAAATTTGAAATAGTTTTTTCGCTACCGTGGTGCTTGAGTGTATTATCCGAAATTGAAAAAAATATACAATTCTTTTTCGAAATTCACGCACTTACATCAATGCAATTCGGGAAACATTCACAAAAATCGGGAAAATTAAGAAAAATAAAATAATTCACGCATCCGCGCGTAACAAATTCATACTGGTGACAAAAAAAGAAAGTAGAAATTCCCGTATTCTTACGCAAAACTGCGACCACAGGGGGAGGCTTTGAAAACATTTCACTCGTAGCAGGTCCAGGTACCTAACCAAAAATTAAGGCATGGCAATACCCAGGATCCCTTTATTCTTCACCCCACCGCCCCACCGCCCATCGTCCATGACGCATTGCTCCCGCAAAAAGACCCTTTAATCTTTCAAAACACAAACAAACAAACAAATTGCAAACACGATATATCAAATTGAACCGTTATTGTGTTTCTACAAAAAAATCCGCATCATTTGACCACATAAGGAAAAACCGTCCTAAATCAGAGCTTAACCGTAAACCAATAAAAACAAAATAAATTTATCATCCATGCCGCCACCGTTCAAAATTTCCTGACTTTTCGGCGGCGCCATTATGGATGAAAAACCCCAGACCAGACAGAGCAATCAGTAGTTCCTTCTCCTTCAGTCATGTAGACATGTCGAGATGCCATATAATAAGATTTATTAGGTAAATCATTTTCATTTTCCCACTGAAATTAGTAAGGCTTTATATACGCAAGTGGATTTTGAGAGAGATGAATCCTGATTGGTTTTAAACTACAAAAGCGCATCTTTTTTGTCTTTTGAATTTATAAGTAACGACTTGTTCGGCCAAACTCTACTTCTTTTATGCTGACGAAAGTGGGTTTGCTACGTGTCGTTTAGAAGGATTTTGAAGCGTGTTTACTTTAGATTACTTCTCTCTATATCACCAAGTTCCCTACTTTTACACAGGGCACCTGGCTCATGTGAGAACGTCAAAAATTCTAGGGCATGTTGAAAAAGACGTTACAAGTAGATCAGTTGTTAACTTTTTTTCTGTTCGACTTTCTCTTCCGATGACGTAATCTTTTCTAAGTAAAAAGATATGTAAAAATTGACTACGACTACGACTTATTCGACCACACTAGAATTATACCAATAATTTTCATGCCACTTAAGACATGTGACTTCTAGGGGAGATACTGTTACAACCAGTGAAGTAATATATTGGCAGTAGGGTAAAAAGACACTTATTAGAGTCCCCTCAACTATAATTTCAATGGTTGAAGAGTCCCGAAGCGGCAAAACCAACCACTGATGCTTTGAGGTGGGAGGGATGATGAAAACATTGAAAATCAGGGTTTACTGCCAAATATTATTATGAAGCATCAGACTGTCATAGAATGGCAGAATAGTTAAACGATTCCAAGGTACACTCCAAACGCGCTTGCGCTTGTGGGTCTGTTGGTCGCTTCCGTCCGCCACTTAAAAGTAATAATTGCTCTATGTTGAAACAAGAACAGTATCACTTATTTACTTTTTTGTTTCTTTAGTATGATACTGGTTCCTACACATGAATTGTTTTTAGTGACGATCTTTTTGCAACAGACTTTAGCGTCGCGGACGAAACCTTTTATTTTTCTAGACGATTCTATCGTCCGTTAGATATTTCTATATAGGGAAAAATTAACGTCGCTGAGTTAACGGGCCATACAATACAAGGATGAAGGAAAAATTAGCGCGGCGCCCAGTTCAAATGTCTGCGGCGATTAATGTCCGTACGACAATTCTTTTATCGCGGTCGCAAAATTTTCTTATTTTCTCATTTCGTCGAATAGAGAGAGATCTTGTCTTAAACGATTCGTCTACTACCATTTTTCAAACAGACCCTTGTCGTTGTACAAAAGAACCTTATCCAATAGATTGACTTGAGGTACTGTTTCAACGTCAGTACGTCACTTGGGCGTTGAAACAATGCTGGAATAACGTTGTATGTCTTGTCTGGGTATCCAATATTGAGAAGAGGCGCTCACATCTTATAAGGAGATTATGAAAAACAACAAATGATCGCAGCCATATCAATAACAAGAACTAATAGTCACTCCATCATACTTATCTAGTTAAAAGGATATCTTAACGTTTAGCCAATTAGTGGATTACATAAAAAGTAAGACAGGTCCTCCGTCGCTCAACAAAACAGATAATGGTATTACACTAACGCCTTTTGTAAAAAAAGACGCCCCGGACTCTGAACGACGAGACTGTAGGTAAGCAGGTTATAAAGCTGCCGATTTGAGACCGCTCAAGTTTTCCGTAGTAAAGTCTCTTAAACGATTTGGGAGAACGAAGCATCGAGACAATAACATTGTCTCTCTTTTATTCAAGAGATTTTTATGCTAAAGATCAACGTGATCTCAAATTGGAAGGTGAATTATTACGTTAAGCCACGTCTTCATGATAGGAGAAAATGACCAACCTCAAACGCAGGTTGGTTGTATATTCTTGTACCAAATATTCCCTCATGTTTATCGTTCGCTAGTATACGAAAATGAACGTTTGAAGCCACGTCTTTTAGTACCCAGCAGGCACAGAACGTTATTTTAACATTGTTCAACGTCCAAATATTGTCCTGATGTTTAATCAACGTTCTTTTGGACGTTGAAACAATGTTTCATGCCTACTGGGAGAGATTGACCAACCTCTAACCCAGACCTCTAACCCAGGGATATTGGTTCTCTTATATACGGAGAATAATTAGAATTATAACTTTCGAAAAAAAGCGAGCCTGGGTCCGAGGTTATAAATTTGTTTTATTCGTTTTATTTTTCTCTTCGTGTTATCTTTTCTATGAAAAAATTCCAAAAAGACCCCCCCCCCCCAGCCGAGTGTTTGCCACTAGTTTTAATTCTGAACAAAGCATGGGAGAAACACGAACTATGATATCAAACATAATTAAGATCAGTTCTTGATAATAAATGGCAGGACAGAACCCCAAAAAGAAAGAAATTTAACTCTTTCAGTACCGCCAACAAAAGAAAATTTCTAACAATTGGCAGCAAATGAGAAAAAGTTTGCAAGGCATTTTCTCTCTAATGAAAAGACTGTCATTTTTGATTTAATCAAAAGCTAATTTTATCAACTTTGAAGAAAATGCAGTTTCAAAGCAAGCAAAAATTTCTATTAGAAGCTATAAAATGAATAAGAACGGTGAATAAAACGTCAGTCCAGGATGAACGATTTTTGACTAGGCGATGCTGAAAGAATTGAAGTTTTACAGACCGTTTGAAATCAGCTTGACAGCCTAATCACATTTTCTATAAGTTCTATATTTAAATGTTAATTGAATGTCATTATATATCCCAACTTAATATAATTTCCGCAAAAAATTACAAGGTATCAATTTATCAAGGTTTCGGATAATTGCAATTAGTCTACAATGGTTATTTGTTTAATGTCATCGAGAGCTTTTGATTTATGTTACCATAGTTACCATATTTGGCATACACTTAATTCCAACGCCCAAATAACGCGTTTTGACATTGGAGTAGTCTCGATGTCCAGACCATCATTTAGTTATTACCCAGTAGAAAAATAATAAATAAAAGTAAAAGTCGTACGGAACATTAGAATATTCATTCGTAATTCTCTTCCGGGAATTCTATTTCTTTATCACTTCTTTGCGGTATAATGTTTTGTGGTGGTCTATATGTTGAATGAATAGTCTAGATCTAGACTAACATTGGAGCGACGCTGTTTTGACGCTGAACCAACCTTCCGTGTCTGCTGATAGTACCCACTTTTTGATAAACCATCAGCTCCTTGCTGCATAAAATACGGAGAATCAACTCTCCTCCTCTCCCCACTTGTAAACTTTTTACAACGTTTCTCATTTCTCAAGTGCTGAAGCAAAAGTCCTTTATTTTTATAACAGCTTCCTGGAAATTCTTGGAAATTCTGTTAAAAAGCGAGAAATATGTGCTCCTAGAAAAAAAATTCTGTTCTGTTCTCTAACGTTTCCAGGTTAACATAAAATTGTCGTTCTATAGTACAAAAGTCTCTAAAAATTGCTTGAACAAAAGAGACTAATTTTTGTCTCAATGCTTCGCTCCCCCTCTCCCCTCTTGTTAATGGGTACAATCTGTGCAACAGTGACTGTTTTTTAATTACCAGGTTAAAAAAATGCTCAATTTCCAGGTCTTCCTTGAACCCTAGGAATATTTTATTTATTCATTATACCTACCCCTACAGTATAGTCTATTAAAGCTGGGATATAATGGTCAGTTTGCAAAAATCGCCTATTATTGCAAAAATCGCCTATTATTGCAAAAATCGCCTATATAAAATAGGCTATTGGTCAGTTGAGGTCCTTTTCGAATGCCGATACAGAATGTTTTTATCAAATTTTTTAACGGAGAGTGTTGCTTTTGCTCATATTCCTTATATGGAAGTTAACACCCTCCGTCAAAATCTGACATACACTGGAGTCAGTAGAGATTTTTTAATGACGTTATTCGAAGTAATGCAAAGGTAAATGTCGTTTTTAATGATTTCAACGGAAAATTTCAGGTAATTTGATAATTCAATCATCATCATTATATATCTGAACAGTATAACAAAAGTTGACATTTCTTCTTTAATTGCTGATCAAAAATGGAAGAGAAGTCGTGTTTGATGATCGTTTCCTTTGCAGACTCGATTTTCACTTTTTGTTGAAAAATTGCATTTCTGTTTTTAAATTTTCTTTTGGTATTACTACGCGTGTCTCGATAGAATTTCCTTTTTATTTTCATTTAAACCTCCCCTTTTTTCACAAACAAAATAATATTTCTCCGAAATGTCAGCAAAAACTCTTTCATGACTCTTTCAGTACCGCCAGAAAGAAAAAATTTACAGAGCGTTTTCTTACTAATGGAAAGACCTGAAACAGATAATTTCGCTTTAACGATCAAAAGCAAAGTTCATCAGCTTTGAAGAAAATTCTGTTTCAAAGCAAGTCAATTTTGTATTCTTACGTATGTCTCCAGTGGAGGAGACAGAAGTCTCCAGTGGAGGAGACAGAAGGTTCTCAAACATTTGAGTATTGCCTTTACTCATATGTCTCATATTCCTCATTTGGAAATCAACACTGTCCGTCGAAATTTTGAGTACCTTTTCGCCTCTGTGAAATCTTCCAAAGACGATGGTAAGAGCCAAATTCAGAACAGAAGTCAGAAATGAACAATAATTTTTTCAAATGAGTTAAATTTCTCTTTTGTATATATATCTTATAAAAGGAAACAGATATATAAATCTTATTTTATACATTTTTACAATAATATAAATCTGAACTATAGATATTTTTAAGAAATAATTTTATGTATAATACTGTATGTACAATATTTAAAATTGTGTCTATTTTCAGTGTGTTGGTAAATTTACAAATTGTGTAGGTGGGTATTTATATCTAAATCGAATTACACATTCCACTGGGTCGAATAACCCACTTGGCACGGAACGTTGTTTTAACGTCAGTTGGAGCAACGTTGTGTGTCTGCTGGGAAATTTGGAAATTAGTTCTCTACTATTTAGTGTTCTGAGTGAGGTGTTCGATAAACTTATTGGTATTTTACAAAGAAAGATTCTACATAATTATTAGACCATTGTCAATATTTCAGCAGTCGAAATTGAAAATGTAACATATACATCACTGGGCAAACATCCCCGCTGTTTTGTCCAACCAACGTTGTTTTAACGTCAGGACGTTGCTTGGACGTCGAAACAATGTTGAAATAACGTCGTGTGCATGCTGGGTAAACTCAACGGTTCTTATCTCTGGTGTTCTCCGGTGTGGTAAATCATGATCTCCTGGTGGAAGCTTCGAATTGGCTGCGAATATCCTTAACGACTTGTTTCCAGTCTACCTTGACTTTCTTGCAAGAACACGAAACCACTTTCTCGTAAAATTTCATTCGTTTAGCCTTGATACCATTCCCGATATCGCATTCCATTTCAACCGCTCTCTGCTGAAGATTCGGTATACAGGCTGCTGAATAATGCAAATTTTGTCCAGGGATAAACACACTACTGCATTGTCCATAACACAAACCACGATTGACAATCTTGGGTGTACATTTTGGTGATTTCAAGACAAACATATTTTTCTTCATCTCGCAGCGTGTTGACTTCCATTGAGTGTGCGACACCAATACAGTGGTCTCTTCTGGCTTGATCGCCGGTCTTGGGCCACGGAACAGACTTTTATTTGGAATACCACGGAAAAAGTCATTTCTGAAAAGTTGTTGTCGTTTATTTCTGGGCCAACTGTGCAAGGTAGCCGCACATAATGTAATAATAAGGACTTGAGCCACGGTTGTGTGCTTCATCATAACGTTCAAGTGAAAAATCTTCTTCTTTCTCTGTTAAAATGTTTTTTTCTTCAACTTCAAACAACTGCAGCTTGTCTGAAAAGTGTTTTTTCTCTGTTAGAATGTTGTCCTTTGTATATATCAAAGCTCGATATTCTTCAACTTCAAGTAATTGCAACTTATCAAAAAGATATTTGACGTTTTCCTTTCTTCTCCTGTCAACTAACTGATGTAGTGTTTGAATTAAATAACGATCGATGCATAGCATCCTTAAATACACATTGCTATTAATTGCGTTAATTAAAGATGGCACCATGATTACTAGACGAAAGACGTGAAGCTGTAGACAAAAAGGAATACATACAACATTATACACGACTCCGTTATGCATCATGTACACGCCATTATTATTATGTCAAAATTGAATGCAAATGATATCCCCATCAAACAACTGGCGGAGTGATTTTATAAGAACATTCATCACTGGTCGATCCAATAAAAGACCTCTGGAGTCAGAGTTGGAATAGAATTGACTATACTTTTTTTAGAAAACTTGGATTTTTCAAACATCATCAAGAAAAATCATTACCCTTTTCAGTACCACCCAGCCAAAATCGTTCATATTGGACTGACCTGTTCTTCACCTTATGGCCTCTGATAGAAAATCTGGCTTGCATTGAAATTTTCTTCAAAGTTGATGAAATTTGCTTTTGATTAAAGTTTCAGGTCTTTCCATTATAGAGAAAACGCGCTGCAAACTTTCTCATTATTTTTCAATTGGTAGAATCCTAAAATCTTTCTTTTCTGACGGTACTGAAATCATTGAGAGTTATTTTCTAGAGAGCATCATAATAAATGTTCTTATAAAAAAAAAAAATGTTTGAAAATTGAATACCATACTTTTTGATTGTCTCTAAATACAATAGTCATCGATTGTCCGCCTTAATTGACCTCCCCTTATTGTTTTTGATGAGACAATGAGCAATTATCTGCTAAATGTATCAACAAAATAAATTTACCAAGTCGTCTATGGTCAGATTCAACTACCGGTGCGGATTATGGCAAGTTGCGTCAATACAAAATCAGTCAAAATTTTTATATTGGATTGATTTAAGTTTGAATTTTTTTTTGATTTGTTAAAGAGACCGCGAATTAAAGGACCACGAAAAACACACGTAATCATTAAAGTCCAACATAGACACAGATTAAGGCGGAACTGTTTCCCCATTAATCCGGTGACTGTCTTTCGGGTAAGCGGGAAATTAAGATGACGGCATTGCCATAGGCTATAGCTCAGCCCCGCGGATCCAAGTCTATCTGTTCAATTAGATTTACACATATGTGTAGCAATCAATCGGCTAATGGGAGAAAAACATGTGAAAAGTATATCTAATATTTCAACATAAGCAGAGGAAAAGCACAAGACACAAAGACACAAAGGTAACTCAATACAAAGACTAAATTCGAATAGAAAAATAATTAAAATAACTTGGCGCTTTCGAAAAACAAAGAATTTAATAAAACAACAATGGCTTATATTCCTCTAGACAAGGCAGGAATAGTGACAAGTCCGGACTTTGTTCTATACAATTGCTTTATAATAAACTTCCAAGCATTCACACAACGTTATTTATTCAACATTCTTTCAACGTCTAAATAACCTTCTGACGTTGAATCAACGTTGTTTGAACATAAAAACAACATTTCATACCTGCTGGGCGACAACAAAAATATTTCGACTGGTTGCTAAACAATTTATAAGCCTGAAACTAGAACGACGAAAGCCTGAAAGTAGAATTTATTTGAAGTGGTGAAAGAAGCAGGCTTGCGATCACTAGATTAAGCTTTTTGACATACACAAGAATTCACTATCTACAAACTACAAAGCCCAAGACCGTTGATTTATAAAGGAGAGCGATGGCCGAAGTGGTAAGGCGCTAGTTTCCAATTCGAGCCCCCCCCTAAATCGACCACCGTAGCGAGGTCACCTCTCCCATCGCTAATAATCCCAGGTGACGGTTCGGGTCACATAGCCAATCTTCGTGAATGGAACAGCGCATTTGGCGGATGGCAAAAAATATCAAATTTGGCGGATACTGAAAATTTTAACCTTAACATGGCGTAAAAACAAAAAAAAACACCGGTGCATATATTCAAAAAAAGTTAATTTGGCGGGAATTTAATTTGGCGGATGGAGAAAAAAATAAAAATTTGGCGGACACTTAATTTGGCGGATCTTGGGCAAAACCACCAAATCCTCCAAAATTTCTTCCCGCCAAAATTTGTTGCCCTAAGGTATCTGAATCAACTCTGCCCCTCTACAAAATTTTAATTCGAGCCTGCAATTAAGTTATAATTCCATTGGCAGCGATTTTTCTTTTATAAGCATATGAAATTTAGGGCCGGGTTAGTCAAAATGAAATATGGTGATTGTTTAAAGGTCTCAATATGATTATAAGCGTTATGACTTGTTAAAATAAAAATACTTCTTACAGTAACATTGTATCTTAGAAGAAAGTGAATAGTGGAGTAATGCAGTAATTTGTAATGAATAGCGAGTAATGCAGCAATTTGTAGTTACAAAAAGATAATCAACATCAAAGATTCCCTTTTGCGTGGGCTGTTAATTACGCAGTTAGAGAAAATATTACAAGTAGTAGAATCCCAAAGTGCATTTAGAATCAAGAGGTTAAAAATGTTTAATTTACTAGACAATCTCGGTCCAAGGGCCAAAAATTGACGATATGAACAACGGGAACAAGCAGATCTGGACAATCTTTGTTTCAACTACTAGACAATCTCGGTCCAAGGGCCAAAAATTGACGATATGAACAACGGGAACAAGTTGATCTAGACAATATATGTTTCAACTACTATAAAATCTCGGTCCAAGGGCCAAAAATTGACGATATGAACAGCGGGAACAAGTCGATCTAGACAATCTCTGTTTCAACTATTAGACAATCTGGTTCCAAGGGCCAAAAATTGACGATATGAACAGCGGGAACAAGCCGATCTAGACAATCTTTGTTTCAACTACTAGAAAATCTCGGTCCAAGGGGGGAAATCTAAACAAATATTATACGGCTTTTATCGTCTTAATATACGCGGCTGCAATTTTAGAATCTGCAGGGTTTCTGTTCGGATCAAGGATAGAAGAAGTTTGGATATGAACTAAGCCAAGGCTAAACCGAGAAATAGTACGTTGTTTTGACGTTGAAACAATGTTGAAATAACGTTGTGTGCATGCTGGGAGTTATTTTTTGAACAAAAATATTAGTTAGAAAAACATTTTTTCGGCTCAGACCATCCAACACTTAAAAGCTTTTTAGTGGGTCACCCTGTATAAATATTTGAAATCATTAGTCTTAGCAAATATTCATGTACCTGTGTGGGTAGAGAACGCATGCTTGTTGCCAGGCAATCATACAAACAAATAACTCTGCAGACTGACCGATATTTTGAGCTACGAAGAATTACATAAAATGAAAAACAAAACGAAAGCGAAACCCTCTTACATAATTAGTCAGAGTCATGCTGTGGGAAGAATCATCTTTTTCAATCCCTTCCTTGCTGTTGCTTTAGAGATAAGAACAGAGAGATAAATATACAGCAATAACAAATTAAAGAAACAGGTAAAAAATATGATGATGTCAGCAATCAAATAAAAACAAAAATTTCTGGAAGGTGTTTTGGACTGCCTCAAAATTGGCCTCGTACAACCTAACTCGTCCGAGAGAAACAAGGGCCATATCTTTAAATCTACGTGTGGTCATGGTTACAATGTATCATTTGCAACCCTCCTTACAACCCCCTGAATACCACAATAGCCAGCCCACCAATAACTCAATGTTGTGTCCGGCGCTGCTTGAGATAATGATAATCGCAAAGCTTAATTAGAAGCCCCACCTTTTGCGAGCTATAACTGGGTCTGTTTCAAAAAAGGTTGCCTCCGTCCGAAACTAAAAAATCAGAATTGCTCTATCTAGAAACCAGGATAGTATCTTTCTTGAATTGCTTATCGGGATTGCTCTCAGTGATCTTTTTGTAACACACTTTAGTGTCGGACAGAATGGCCATGAAAATATAGCTATATTGTTCTCCAAATTCCAACCTCGATTCCAGGGCGAACCATCGGCGACCGCGCGGGGAAAATGAGAAAATAGGAAGCCTACGTTTAAGCTATGTCCCTAATGTCAAAAAATGTATCGAGGTTGTCCAAATTCATTAGACTTTCGACTTTTTTTTCCTTACAGAATGGTCAAAAGTAGCTTGTGAAAAATCCTTCTTTTGTGCAGGTTTGGTATTGTAGAGGGTTATTCTCATTCGCAATGTCCAACTTGACGCGCAAACCCAAGCGTAGCGCACCAAAATATAACTTCTCCACCAAGTGCACATCCCAGCAAACCAAAATAGCACTTTTTTTCAAAGATACCGTATTTCCTCTATTTAGCGCCACCCTGCCCTCTAAAGAACGCCACAGGCTTTTATTTGAGGAAATGCGGTACAGGGGAAATAATTGGCGAAACAGACAATAACAACAGAGTATAGTAGCGAACGAAAAACGTGATATATATATACTCTAGATACAGGGTAGTTTGGTACAGGATAACTAATATACTCTTGGTATAGGGTAGTTTGGTACAGGATAAGTAATATACTCTTGGTACAGAGTAGTTTGGTACAGGCTAACTAATATACTCTAGATACAGGGTAGTTTGGTACAGGCTAACTAATATACTCTTGGTACAGGGTAGTTTGGTACAGGATAACTAATATGCGACTGTTACTTTTAATAAAATCGTGACGTCATTTACGAAATAAGGCTTGCTCATAAATACATAATTACACTAATTTATGCATAATTTTCTCATTGGTTGAAAGTTTTTAGCATATATGGAAACCTGTCGACCAATCAGTAAAAGAGAAATCTCAAGCAGCTTAGCAAGCTTTATTTTTATAAAAGAAAAAGAGTGTATGTGATAGATACAGTCAGCATACATAATCCGTCAATTCCCTGCTCCGCCCGCCACGCCCTTTTCGTTTAAACGTCTGAATAAACAGACGAAAGTTCTGGGCGTTGGAAAGAAAATTGGATCAGAAAAACGTCACCATCATATCTTTAGAGTAGGAAATTCCAAATAAAAACTAAACGACTCGTTTGAAAAGAAGTTTCAGCTCTACGAACGTTCTCGTGTGACTTTTTTTCGCATGAATAGCGCGCCTTGATCAGACATCTTATAAATTGTTCACACTTTGACTATTAATGCTCGTATGAGCTCAGATTAAGATTAAATCCTTCAGATTTTGATTTTTATCAATGCTTTAGTCTTTTTTGCGTCATTTAGTTTCCCCTATTTTTGTTGTTTTGCATCAGAGGTGGATACAGAAGGTTCTCAAACCTTTTGACGGAGAGTGTTTACTTCCATATAAGGAATACAAGCCGAAGGAACACTCTCCTCCGTTAAAGTTTTTGAGAATCTTTTGTATCCGCTACTGCACACCATAAATAAAGCATCAAAGGTTTACAAATGTTCAGTTAGTAAAAAATTGTTGAAACGATAGTTTTTAATTTTCTGTGGTTTGAATATTAAGAATGGTAAGATTGTGATTTTCGATATTTTTTATGTTTGAAAGTTGATGAGTGATAAGAAAATTTGAAAGCAATACGAGTTTTATACAGATTGTGGCGTGAAATAATAGACTTTAACTGAACAAAATTTTGCTCAATTGTTATTTATCAAATTCCTTTCTTGCTTTTTGTATTCGATCCTATATCTAAAGATTTCCCTAATAAAAGTTAGGTGCTTTTGCGACACGAACCGACAACAACAATAACAACCAACAAACTTCAGCAACCGTCCTATGTAAGCTTTGGAACAAGCAAAAAGGTTTCTAAAAACTTGGGAATTGGTCTGTAAGGACAAAAGTCAATAAATTTTGGATCCACTAAAACCGAAAAAAACTTTACCTTCCACACTTATACGAATTTTGAGATCATATTCAAAACACGTAAAAGAGTGTTCGAGTTTTTAAAGTCAGCAAGGAGGGGATTGAAGGCTAATAATCAAATATTGAAAAAGTTAATGAATTGGACACTTGTAGAGTTTTATTTTGCCAGATGGATCAGGATCACACAGGCTTTTAACTAAAATGAGAGAATTTACTATGATGAATTTAAACGAAGAGGAGAAGAGTGACATTACATGACTTGTTCGTCAGTGTTTGAGTGATTTTATACGATGTTGAATTACTTGTGGTCTTCCTTGCGCAGATTTAGCAGACTATCAGCAGAAGCGGAATTAGAGAGTAGTAGTTATTTTCCTCAACTGGGAGGAATGTTTTGGAGAGCACCTTTGCCACAGGTATAAAATACGAAATGTTGTTTCAACGTCCAAACAACGTTGTTATACCCGTGACACGGTGGGAATTCTTTTGTTAGTGGGGATAAATAAAGAGACATTAAATCCAACGGGTTTTACAAAAATGGATCTTTTCCCAATGGGGATACAAAATTCTATTGTTTTTTGTTCGAAATATGGCGAGGATGAGACATTTAAGACGATCACAATTTAGTGGGATATAAAAAATTTACGTTTTTCAATGATGGGAATGGACCTTTTTCCAGTGGGAACGAATTTCTATGCTATTTTTTCACCGAGGACGATATTTTGGGGCCTGCTTTTCCAGTGGGTAGGGGGTCCCACCGGGTCTTTGAAACGGGGGTGTGTCCAAACAACGTTGTTTCAACGTCAGAAGATAATTTTGCACGAAGAAAGTTTTGGGGAAAAAAGTCCCAAAGCAGATGCGGATACAGTACGTTGTCAAAGAATTTTCCTTATAAGACGGAGAGTGTTGACTTCCTTATAAGGAATATTAGCAAAATCAACACTCTCCGTCAAAGTTTTTGAGTACCCTCTGTATCCGCCACTGAAAGGAATAGAAAGAAAAGTAATTAATTTCTTTTAGAATTTATATTTCTTTCTACTAAATTATGGACAAGCTTTTCCAATGTACAACGTTTTTGCACTCTTTATATTGTGGATTTTTTTACGTTTTTTAGACTGAATCATTCACAGACGAACAGGTTGACGGTAAGAGAATTTCCTTTCAAACTTTAATAACATAACAACGCCCTGTGTCTGGGCGAGACACTGGGATCCGCCCCACTGGTTACCCCAGTGAAAAGAATACTCACAAAGGCCAATTCTTTCACCCCAGTGGAAAAAAATGATCACCCAAGTGAAAGATTAAATTCTCTCTCACACCCCAGTGTGCTAAATCAAAGAAATACAAAGAGCAACCATTTCACTGAAAGTATGACGAAAAAAACAATAAATTTTTATGACCCTACTAGAAAAACATTACCATCACTGGATTTAAAAGTTTTAATTTCTACCCATTGAGCTTTTAGTTCCCCACTGGGGCACAGAGACATGTGTGTAAAATACTGGTCAGCTGATGAATATCACCCGAGGTGAAGTAACCAACGATCGAGCTTGTAAGACATGTGAAATTGTACCTGCCTTTTATATCTATCTGTCTTAAGTGATACGAGTGAAAAGTATGAGACACAAAGAAAACCATATCAATTTATCGAGTCTTTTTGTGTCCTGTTGGGTCATATAATTCATCTTTCAATTCGTTCTTTAGTACAAAAATCACGTCAATAAAAGAGAAATCTTTTTGTCTCGTCCCGATGTTTCGTTCTCTAAACTTGTTTAACAAACTTTAGTACGAAAAACTTTAGGTGTCTCAAATTGACAGCTCCACAACCTCGCGTGCTTTGAACCATAAGAATTCAACATGGCTACTGCAAAATAGTCTACTAATCTATAACGAGTACTGTCAGTCGAGGATATCTTCAAATTAGCCGATTATCGGCTAACTAACCGATAATATATAGTATAATTAGCCGAATGTCTATTTCTGGCGAAATTTAAAGAGTCGCGTCTTATTTCATAAAGATATGATTTGCCTAATGTCTGAAGAATATTCATATCAAATTTTGAATTTGGGTCAACTCTTGTTGAGGAAATATTTCACTTTTTGCTTCTGCGCATGCGTGTAGCAAAAAATGTACTGATTTTTGGAGTTGAGTGCAAGATAAATTTTGTTGGGAAATGTTCTTTAGTATTAGAAAAATGAGGCAGTGGGGTAAAATAGACGCGACTACCTTTGAATTTCCTACAATTCCTATTTATTTTTTCGATATAGGCTAAATAACCGATAATCGGCTATTTAACCTATGAATTATCGATAATCGGCTAATTTGAAGATATCCTCGACTGACTGTTGTATACCCCTGCCTCTGTGACCCAGTGGGATCCGCACCAGTGGAAAATTTTGCTAAAAATGATCCAAATTTCAACCCCAGTTAAAAAAATCAGTCACCCCATTGAAAAAGTCCTCTTAAAAAGTAACCCTAATTGTCCTAATTCCAAACTAAATTGCTAAATTAATTGGTAGGGAAGCCTGTAATAGTGTCTCTCGGCGGGTAATGTAGTCTAACTCATATTTTACAAATCGAATTTATCTGAAAATTCTTTCTCAACCCAGTAATAATTAAGCATTTTTTTGTCAACCCACTCATATTTTTGAACATTTTTTACACCCCACTAAGTTCCCAATTTTCTAATTCCCACCCCACTGATCTTTCAAAACCCACTGGGGCACAGAGACAGGGTGTTGTTGTCAAAGCTTGATATCCAGGGGGGAAGGTATTAAGAAATATCAACATCCTCAACAGGGCTTTCAGGAAAAGCTCAATAATTTAAAGTTTCAAAATATGTTCTCTTTTCATTCATCAGATTTTCGTGAAGCGTTTTCACTTTTCGATAAAGACGGCGATGGCACAATAACGACAGGAGAATTAGGGATTGTCATGAGAAGCCTCGGTCAATCACCTACAGAAGCGGAGTTACAAGATATGATCAATGAAGTCGACATCGATGGTAAGGTGTTATTCTAAACCATGTCGATGGTTGCTTTGCAAAAGTCAAACCTTGTCCCCAGAGTTATCCTATGCGCATGCGCTACATTTCTTTATGGCACGCTACTTTTTGATTGACTAATCGATTATGACTTTCAATGACTTTCATTGGTTAAGAATACTACGAGTGACATTTTTATTTTTTATTTTTTATTTTTTATACTGACAGTTTCTTAACTGATAACACATATATTTCCCAGGACCACAGTTGACTGGGCTAATGAAATAATATACTAATTCTATCGAAATTTCCAAAG